>JAVHLU010000057.1:0-114574 GCA_036785755.1 Colletotrichum ledebouriae
GCGCCTAAGTCTACTAAGGTAGTTATTATAGGTCTACTAATTAACTTATAAGATAGGAGAAACTAGTTTTATAATAATTAGTAGTTAAGGAGAGGAGCTAAAAGATAACTATAAACTCTAATATTTAAAGGAAGTTTTAATAAGATAATTATACCTAGTAGAACTTTAATATATAGACTCTTTATTATAAGCCTCTAGTCTCTAATTTATTAATTAGCTTAGGTCTTTTATATAAATTAGATGCCTAATACTTCTAAAGTAGCTTATTAAGATAAAGTATTAAGCTTAGATTAATTATTTATTAAAGGCTTTTATTAATAAAATAACTCCTAAAAGATATTAAACCTAACTAAGGGTAAATAGAATTCTATATAATTAATACTTTAAATTAAGAGATAAAGATATTAAGAAAAGGATAGCTTAAAAAGATATTAAATATTAGATAGCTAAGTATACCCCTTAATTTATAAACCTAGAGGTTTCCTCTCTAAATAGAATAAGTATTAACCTATTAGTACTTATAAATATTAATTTATAAACTAGTTTAATAGTTCTTATTAATCTAAAAGAGTTAGATAGAGAGGAAGGATTATTAAAAGAACTAAATATCTAGAATATAAAAAGAAAGAATAACTATAAGAAGTAGAAAAGGGATTATAACTTATAATAACTAGCTAATTTTATAAAATATCTTAACTACCCTAGGTCTATAAAACTATCTATATCGCTCTACTTAGCCCTTATTACCCTAAGATATATTATATTTAACCTTATTAATACCTTAGTAGGATTTAATACTATAAGACCTAAAGGGAACCCTATATTAAATAAAGATAAGCCTATACTAGTAGTCCTATAGTATATATAATAGAACTAAGAATCTATAAATTATTTAATAACTTAGTATAGAAGAGGGTTATTTATTATAACTTTAGCCTAGGTAGAATATTTATTAAACCTTTATAATATATAAGAGAAGCTAATAAGATAAGAGGAGTTAGATAATTTAGAAGTTATAGCTCTTTTTATATTTATAATTAAGAGCTACCCTTATAATATCTATACTCTAATCTATAAGCTAGCTTAATAACTTAGGAAAGAAATTAATAAAGCTTCTATAGAGCTTAAAAGAGTAGAGGTAAAAAATCTCTAGGATATTACTAGGGCTTTCTTTCTATTAAACTATAGTAATTATTACTAGGCTATAATTTTTATAAACTAGTTAACTAGCTATTATTTCTATTATAACTCTATATAGGACTAGAATAGTAATTAATACTTCATTAAGGCTATATAGGACCTTAATACGTAGTATTATAAGATAGGAGCCCCTTTATAACTCTAAAAGCTCCTATTAATTAATACCTATATAGTTAATTTAGTTTAATAAAGGGATAGATTTATATATAGCCTCTAATATGTTAAATAAGCTAGAGCTCTAATTTAAGAAGGATTACTATCTCTACGTTTTAGTAGTATAACCTTAAGCAATAGTATATTATTCTCTAACTCTGAAATCCCCTTAGTTACTTAATATATATCTATAATTAATATAGAGTTCTATAACTTAACTATTAATAGTAGCATAGCTCTATAAGATACCCTATTAAGCTAGAAGACTTTAAGAAAGTACCTTTCTTCCCTTTACGCCCTCCTACTCCTTTACTTATAAATAATAATATAATAGACTTTAGAAATAATAATATTATTATACTATCTCCTATAGTAGATATTCCTTAACTTATTTATAGATTATTAGTATTATCTAGGTCTGCTTTATCTAAAATACTAGATAATAAGCCTAAATACCTTAGATATTAGCTTTAGTTATAGGTCTTATAGATACTAAGTTATAGTATAATTATTAAGTAATAGAGGCCTAGTCCTTTAAATAAGCGTGACTATAGCTATATAGACTACGTCTAGTAGAGAGTTAACTAGTAGGATTAGATCGAGTAGAACACACCCGAGGGAGCATACTATTATAACTTCTTACGCCTAATATAGTAGGGCGAGTAGTTTTAGCTATACTAAGGATTAGAGTAGGATAAGGAGTATAATAAAGAGGAAGAGGTAAGGTAGTAAGGCTATTATTAAGATATAACTTATAGTAGAAAATAGTTAAACCTAAGGGACCTTCTTAATAATAAAATCGCTCGCTTAGAAGATATTATTAATAGATTAGATCTATAAATAGAGTTTATTTACTATTTCTATAAAGTAGTTTTATTTATTTTTTAAGACTCTCTTTTATAATATTATAAAAAGTCTTAAGGGGATAATTAGAATAGGATAAGATAGACTTAGCTATATAACTTTTAGAAAAACTCCTTTAATATATAAACTTATTGTAAGAAGATTATAGAGTAGAGTATAGAAGAGAGGAGCGTAGTAGACTTAAGGGGAGTATATATATTATTATAATTAGTACCTTAATAACCCTATACCTCGTTTTTTAGTATTTTCTTAGCGAATCCGCACCTAATTTAGATAATCTCTTTCAATTAGATCTACGAATTATTCTATATATCTTTTAAGCTTACTCTTAATATTCTTATCTATGTATAGGTAGAGCTATGTTATTTATTATCTTTCTAGTTCCTATCGGTTCTAGCCCTTTCTAGTACTAATCCTATTTATCTTAAAAAAGGGAGGTAAATTAAAGTTATATATAAATTACTAGGGGCTTAACTAGGTAACTATTAAGAACTATACCCCTCTCCCTCTAATTAATAAGATCTTGAACTAGCTCTCTAGAGCTAAGTTCTTTACCAAGCTTAACCTTAAGGATATATATTACTAGGTAAGGATCTAGGAGGGAAATAAGTAGAAGATAGTATTTTATATATAATATAGCTATTATAAATACTATATTATACTATTTAAGCTTATTAATATACCCACTACCTTCCAAATTTTTATTAATAAGTTACTTATAAGCCTAGTTAATATTATTTATATTATAAATTTAGATAATATCTTAATTTTTACTAATAATATAGACTCCTATATAGAGGCTATAAGATAGGTACTTACCTAGTTAGAAGCTAATAGCCTCTATATAAACCCTAATAAGTATAGATTTTATAACGAGGAGATTACATTCCTTAGGTTTATAATCTTAGTAAATAGAGTTATTATAAAATATAACAGAATCTAAGTAATAACTAAGTAGCTAATACCTATTATAATATAAGAAATTTAGTAATTTCTAGGATTTATAAGGTTTTATAGGAGATTTATTAAAAACTACTCTAAAATTTATAGCTTATTTACTAACTAACTTACTAATATAGCTAAGGGATAGCTAGTAATTACTAAGGAGGTACTAGTTACTTTCTATTAGCTCTACGCTTTATTTATAAAAGTATCTATATTATACTACTTTAATCCTATACTCCTAATTTAAGTTAAGACTAATATATTAGACTTTATAATAGGGGTAATATTAAGCTACTTAGAGGGAGATATATAGAGATTAATAGTATTCATATCTTAGAAGCTTAAAGGTATATAATTATAATATAGTACGCTAGAAGTAGAGCTACTAGCTATTAGGGAAGTAATAGTAAAGTAGTAGTACTACTTACCTTACTCCTAGTATTATATCTAACTTATTACTAATTACCTAGGTTACTAATACCTTATTAATAAAAAGATACTTAGTAGCTACTAAGCCTAGCTATTATAAGATCTATTAATATTTAATTTTAAAATTAAATACTAGCTAGGTTATTATAACCTAGCTAATAGCTTATTATAGAAGCCTAACTATACCCTAGAGGATATAGAAATTAATAAAGCTAGGGACTTATTCTTATAAGACTTCTTATAATACTTTAATGGCCTCTGGCTACTGCATAGTGATTTTACCTACTTAAGTGTAATAGACCTTCTAACTCCGCGCCTCCTAATAATACACAGCCTTCGGTTATGTAATTATAACTTTCCTAACTATAGCCGCACTTATACGTGCTTATTACACTAGATAGCCTTATAATCTTTAACGTTATATTAATAATAACGTGGTTTTTAATTATTTAAACTATAAAACTATCGACTTTTCCTCTCGCGTACTACCCGTACTACTATTAAATACCGCCTCTATTACCGCTTCGTCGGCTAGCTATGCTATTATTAGTAACGCTCTCTATATTTAGCGTAAGCTATACTTACTAACGTTTACCTAGGCTACCTAGGCTACCTCTACCTTAATAATATAGAGGACCTGCTTAAAGAAGGGCTACTCTATAGGGTATATAATAACTTACTAAACTTCTACTACTAAGTTTACTTACTTAGCTTTAATACTATCGCGCCTTATAGAGTCCCCTATAGGGGTATTAAAGTAAGCCCTCTTAAGGGCTATATTAATAATATACTCTCTATATATAGTAGAGTAGTGAATAAAAGAGCGGGTTTTATTTTTATATCGAGGCTAAACTCTCTAGTAACCCCCTCTATATTATTTATACTAAAAGGCGTACCTCGCTTAGGCTTAGTATATTTATATATAAGGTCTAGTACTAATATAGTTAAGGGATAAGGATAAGGAAGAGGGAGAGGTATAAAGCCCTACTTATAGTAGAGCTTCTTATACTTCTAGCTATAAGAACCTCTTAGGAAAGACCTCTTTAGTTAAGGAGTTACCTCTTATATAGTAGTATTTACCTTACTAGAAGGTCGACCTTTTAGGTTAAGGAGTTATCTTATATAATAGCTTTTCTAGGCTATAAGAGCTTTAGTAGCCTATTTAGCTCTAATATAATTAGCCCTAGTATAGCGCGCGTCCGACTTTATACGAGGGTTTACTTATAAGTAGTAAGAATATATAGGGTTCTTATATTATTTTCCTTAACTAATAGAGGGTATAGGTTAAAATACCTATATAATATTTCCTGAATTATGTTTATAAACTAAGTGAATTTGTTATAGTCTTTTTGCGAAGGGGCTGCGGCGTAATTCCGAACTTAATAATACTTTAATAAGACTACTATCTAGAGGGTAGGTACTAGGTAGTAATAAGGTACTTAATTACTAAATACCTTATTAAAATAACTTATACCCTCGCTCTAGGAATAAGTTAAAGAAGCTTAATAAAAAGATCTCTTTTATATTAATAAGGAGTAGAAATAATAAGGTATAAAGTAGTTATTAAATAATACTAATACCCTAAGATACTAGGAGGGCTTATATATCCTAGATAACTACTTATTTTAAAATAACGTCCTTAGAGCCTTTTATAATAAACTATCTAGAGGTTACTAAGGGGTTATCAAGATATTAAAGAGAATTAGAAAATCGTTTTTCTAGAATATATAGAAGAGTAATATAAAGGAATATATTAAGATATATATAATATACTGATATATAAAACTAAGATACTACCTCTTATATAATAAAATTATACCCTTACTAGTACCTACCTAGCCCTTTTAATAGATATTTATTAACTTTATTATAAAACTACTACTATCTCTTATAATAATAAATAAGCTATATAATAATATTCTTATTATTATTAACTAGTTTATAAAATACTCCCTATATATCCCTACTAAGGAGTTACTTATTATTAATAAGTTAGCTATACTACTAACTAAATATATCTTCCTTATATTTAAGCTCCTAGAAGCTATTATATCTAATTAGGGATTACTATTTATTAGTAACTTCTAATTTAAAATATACTACTTATTAGTTATTAAGAAGAAGATTAGTACTACTTTTTATCCCTAAACTAATAGCTAAATAGAACGCTAGAACTAGAGTATTAAGTACTTTTTAAGGACTTTCTATAATATTAACTAGGATAACTAGATAATATAGCTTAACCTAGCCTAATTTATTTATAATAACTCCTATTATAAAGCTACTAAGATATTACCTACTAAGCTACTAATAGGATATTCCCCTTATAAACCTAATAATATTAAACCTTAGTTAAAGCTTTTAATCCTAGTAATATATAAGAGAGTCTATAGCTTACTTACCTAGAGGTTAGCTATTACTAACTTACTTTAGAAATATAATAAATTATATAATAAGTTCTATAATTAGAGGAGGACCTCTATTATTTTTATTATAGGAGATCTTATATTACTTTTAATAAAAAATATTAGATAGAGGTAGCCCTTTTATAAACTTTTTAATAAATATCTAATCTTATTTAGAATCTAATAAGTAATTAATAAGGGATAAGTATATAACTTATAAATTAATAAAAAGTACTAAATTCATAATATTTTTATATCTATATAATTAGAACCTTTTTTTAGCTTAGCTATTTTAAAATAGGATATCCTAATTAATAATAATAATAACGTCTATATAGTAAACTATATTATTACTTATAGGAACCCTAGATATAACTATTAGTACCTTATTAAAATAGAAGGGCTATAGTAAACTAGATAATTTATAGGAGCTATAATATAATATATCTATAAACTTATAAAATAATTATAAAGCCTAATTATAAGTAAAAGTATTATAATTCCTATATAATTTAATAAGTAACTTAATAAGTACCTAGTAATTAAATAGAAATAGAGTATACTAGCTAGGTATCTTAATTTACTAGCTTAAAAGCCCCTAATAAGGTAAAAAGAGACTAGAAAAACGCCTAAAAATAACTAAATATTACTTAGAAGCTATTGATAGCTTACTAGGGGCGCTCTTAAAAATTTTATATCTACTAAGTATTAATACCCTCCTTACTAGGACTAGTTTTATCCCCTTTAATATTATTATCTCCTAAAGAAAGAGATAGGGTAATAAATAGGGTAATTAAAACCTTATAATACTATTTTAAGTTAGAAATACTATAGAGGAATATCAATAAGGTATTAATAGAGATTAGATTAACTTATTACCTTATTATAAGCTTTATTTATCTCCTTAGTATACTTAGTTTATATATCCTATACCTCTAGCTACTTACTAGCTAGCTACTCTATTTCTAAGTAGTAATAATAGAGCTCTTTATATTACTTATATAGTAATTTAGTCTACTTCTTAGCTTCCCTAGCAATATACTACTAATACCTAGCTATATCTTCTAAAATAACTACCTAGTAGTTCTCTATTTCTATAGAGATCTTAGCCTCCTTAGCCTTATACTTCTTAAGTATTATAATAACCTCGTTCTTCTTAACTTAGAGAGCTTTTTTAACTATAAGCTAAGTAGTAAGGATCTCTTTTTAAATATAATTAGATACTAATAATAAAGTAATAGGGAGGTATTAGGGACCTATCTTATTCTTAATATACTACGCTTAAGAGTTAGGCTTAAAACTAGCTTTATTTATAAAGCACTTAATCTTATTAGTAATACTTATTATATAATAAGTAGCTTATAATAAGTTAGTAAATAAGAAATAGGAAAATACTAAGTAAGGCTTATAATAATATAAGCCTTATTATTACTTATTTTAATATAATACTTATATTTAATAGAGATATTTAAGAAATAAATTAATTAGTAATATATTTAAAACCTAAAGCTAATGAAATATTAAATAAATACTAGATAAGTATTAGATAAGAACTAGGAGCTTATTATTATTCTAAAAATAGAGAATTAAGCTTATAAGAAGCTTAATATTAGGGAGATCCTCCTTAGGGAGCTCTTACTTTATTATTACTAAGAGGTATTAAGAATAGGGGTACCCCTAGAGTATACTTATAATAAGCAGGGGAGCTTTATTAATAATATTAATAGTAGTAGTAGTAGAAGATAATATAATAATAAATTTATTACATAATAATTAAGATAAAGTTATTAATAGGGGAGTAGGAAGCTAATAATAAGTTATTAGTAATAACAATAATATTATAAAGCTAAAGAAGTAAAAAAGAGAGATTTTAATAGAATAAAATTTTAAATAATATTTATATATTTCCAACTTAATACTAAAACTAGCTTTTTATATAACTAAAAGGAGAATAATCTCTAGATTATTATATAATTTAACTTTATTTAACTTTATTATATATAAGGAAGTACTAAGTAATTACTAAATAACTACTAATAGCTCCTTATATTATAATAAAAGCCTTCTTTATCCCTTAAGGGAGAATATCCTTATTAGACCTATAAAGGAACTAAATATATAATAATAAGTAAAAAATATAATAATTTAGAGGGTGAATTTAAAGTAATAAAAATAAGCCTAAATAATAATATATTTTAATATAGCTTTATAAAGGAAAGAGTAATCTTTATAAGGGAATTTAGCTATAGCTACCTAGGTAATTACTAAGTAGTCCTAGACCTATTAAATAAAGCTATAAGAGTAATTAGAATAAGGGATTAGCCCTATTACTAAGTTATTACTCCTCTAAGCTATAAAATCCCTTAATACCTAGGTATAAGAGCTATAAAAATAGCTAGGGTAGAGGATAGGTACCTTATTACTAGCTAATTACTTCTCTAAGCTACCTAGCTATTTAAAGAAAAGTTATATAGCTAGAACGAGGGATATTAACTTCTAAGCTTATAAAAACTAGGAACTAAGAGATATATAGAGAGGTATTAATTACTCTCTAGATAAGTATTTAGTAGCTTAGTCTAAGGATAGACTAGCTTAGAGAGGGGGAATTATATTATAAGCTAAGAATATTATAAAAAAAAGGGGCTTAGTAGATTATATTAGAGAAGTCTATAGAAGTTAGGAGATATAAGGAGGTACTAAGTAGCCCTAGATAAGTCCCCTAGCCCTTATATAGTAGGTTAGAGGGCTAGAGAAGAATGTCTACCCTTGGTTATACCTAGCTATACTAACTCTCTCACTCTGCATCGTACTAGTATGTGATAGACTCGGTGGCCTTATTAAGCATAAAGGTCTTGAGCTTATGATAACATCGCTTGCATGTGGCTAGATTTGGCTTTTCTCTAGGACACATATAGGAGTATCTTAGTGGACATCATTTGAGGCGCCCGTTCAAACGATGTCTCAGGCGTGTCCACTTATAGGTCGATTCTGATGGTCTTCGAGGATCACGTTTCGTGAGCTCCCAGTTTTAACTGCCAGACACATAGATCTTGTAGTCAATGACCGTGTTTGCCTCGTTATTCGAGTATAATGGCAGAATAGAGGGATGACAATGTCAGCCAGGGACCCCGCACAATGGAATTATACCTGACACTTGTAGGCCCATCCATGGCAAGATTGTCATGATTCTGAGCAGATAGCGACAGATGATGTTGTAAATGCGTCACTTCGGTATTCAGCACGGTGATTAATTCGCGTAGATTGCGGCTGCGTTGGACGATTTTGGGATCTGGACCTGAATCATTTTGTGAAATACTTGCAGCTTGCAGGGCGTCACTGTTGTTATTTAAGCATAATTTTCCACTTCTACACAACTTCCTACGCTTCGAGCTAGTCCTTGAATTGCTGTATGACTTGATTGTCTCCTAATAGGAAATGGCACGCCCACCGTTGAATGGCCGAGTATTAATTACAGTGATGGAAGGCTTTGGCGTTGATGGTTGATAGTGCTTTCAATCGATCACGAGGAGCTTCTTGTATCTGGAAATATATGCCGGACAAATGCGCTCTCACTCAATGACGAAGTATATTTACCTGAGTGGATGATCCATCTATGTTTCGAACTGCATTGGTCATATTCGGGTGAATAGACAGACTCAGGATGTTCTCTCTCATATGAGTCGTTTTCCCGGCTAGACGTTTCCCATAAGCCAACTAAGTAAG
This sequence comes from Colletotrichum ledebouriae, assembly GCA_036785755.1. NCBI lineage: Eukaryota > Fungi > Ascomycota > Sordariomycetes > Glomerellales > Glomerellaceae > Colletotrichum > Colletotrichum ledebouriae. Next base: position 9,720 of record JAVHLU010000057.1, read on the forward strand.
ACTCAATCAGCTGCCATAGTTTTGTCTGCAGTCCGCAAGTATGTATTACCCGGTCAGTAGTTCCGCACAGGGAAATTTCTCTCCAAGACTTGACAGCACACAAACCTGCAGCATGCATCGAGCCAACGGAAGGAATACGACGATACTCCCAGCCAACCCCGCCCCGCGGATCTACAAACGGCATCCCCTCGCAGATTCGCTCCAGACTTACCCCGACCTCAATCTGGAGGACACGCGGGGAAATTCAATCCAGCTCCCAGCCCCGCCAAGGTCTTTTAACTCAATCTACAAAGACCACCACAACCACCCTTGAAAAAGAGAGATGCCTTCCACACACGACCTCCAACATGGCATAGCTCATAGAAATCATTCACGATGAAGCGTTCACTCTGGCTCGCTTTGCTCCTCCCACCATGGAGCTCAGCCAATAACCCATCACGACCCTGGGAATCTCATATTAATAGCCCCTCTACACGCAACGTCCTCCCAAAACAAATACACGCAGTCTCTGGCGAAGCACAAATAACAACCGCCCAGAATGGGACTTACACTCTTTCCCTTCAAGCAGGAGGCCAAGTCTCCCTCGACTTCGGCTACGTGGGCGGTCTCCTCTCAATGACAACCTCGTCCTCGTCACCCACTACCCAAAAAGAAGAAGGCCCTCACTTCTCCCTAGCCTTCGCCGAATCCCCATCTTTCGTCCGCGCAATCTCGGACGATACGGGCGCAGTCCCAACCCAAGACTACGACACAGCCCTCAACGTCACCCTCTCCTCCCCGGACCTCTCAACTTACACGATGCCCCCCGAGCGTTTTCGCGGCGGCTTCAGGTTCGTCACGGTCCGCGCCTTTGCCGCCGTTAACCTTTCCAACATTGTTTGCCATCTCGGCTACTCCCCGTCCCAGGAAGACCCCAGCGTTTACTCGGGCCACTTCTACACCCCGGATGACGATCTCCTCGTGCGTGCATGGTACGCCGGCGTCTTCACGGCCCAAACCAACATCGCGCCCCCCAATACCAGCCGCTGGCTGCCGCAAGTCAAAGACGGATGGGCGTACAATGCGACGTTGGGCGTCGAAGGCCCCATGCTCCTCGATGGCGCGAAGCGCGACCGCGCCGTGTGGCCCGGGGACCTCGGCGTGGCGGGCACCACGGCGTACCTCGGCCTCGGCGACGTGGGGCTCGAAGCCGTGTATTACGCGCTCGAGACCATGTTCCTGTACCAGAACGCCACCACCGGCGCGCTGCCCTTCGCGGGTCCAACGACAGTATCCTGGCGCGGCGGGGCAAGAAGTGATACATATCACGCCTGGACGCTCATCGCGTGCTTCAACTATGCCATCTTCACCACCGACTCGGTATGGGTCGATGCGCATTGGGGCAAGATCGCGGCGGGAGTGGGATACATCCTCCGAGCTCTCGACAACGACGTCGGACTCGCGGAGCAGGTTGAGACGAACGACTGGGCGCGCCTTGGAGGCGGAGGCTTCAACAGCGCACTCAACGCTCTCAACTACCACGCCCTCGTCTCTCTTTCGTCCCTGGCGGCAGACACGGGTCGGGAATCTCAGGCGGAAACATGGTCCGCCGCTGCGGCGAAGCTGAAGACAGCATACAACACCGTCCTCTGGGACGAGAACGCCTCGCTCTACCGGGACAACGAGACCGCCGCCGGCGCCCTCCTGCACCCTCAAGACGGCAACGCACTCGCGCTGTACTACAACCTCACGATGTCCCCGTCGCAAGCCTCATCCGTATCTTCTGCCCTCACCAAGAACTGGAACACCATCGGGCCTGTAACGCCAGAGCTCCCGGACACGATCTCCCCCTTCATCTCCAGCATTGAGATCCTCGCACATTACACCGCTTCGAAACCCCGTCGTGCACTGCGATTAATGCGTCGCATGTGGGGCCACATGCTCGATTCACCTCTCATGACAGGCGTGACGTTGGTTGAAGGCATGTCTGCCAACGGGTCCCTATACTACCGCTCCCAGCGCGAATATAACTTCGACGCAGCGTACACCTCGCTCTCGCATAGTTGGTCCACGGGGCCGACGCAGGCGCTGAGTTTCAAGGCTGTTGGGCTGGAACTTATCGGGTGGAAGAAATGGATTTTCAAGCCTGCGTTGGGGGATTTGATGAGTGCGAGGGCGGGGTGGACGGGTTGTGGCGGCGAGTTTGGTGCTGTCGTCGAAGCAAAGGGAGAAGTGATTGAAGCTGAGGTTTGGAGTCCCGATGGAACCACGGGCACAATTGAGATGAACTGTGAAGTTGTGCGGCTTAATGAGAAGGTGGTGGATGGAAATGGAGTTAAAGGTGGGAGGAGGAAGATTAGAGGGGAAAGATGTCGTCAGTTTAGTTCTTGATAATTCAGGGATGCCGACCAAGCATGGAAATAATGCTGTGACTACGGGCTATTTGCGACGCAATTGGTTTCACAAGCTCATTGTCTAGGATTTAAGTAAGTATTTCGAGCATTAGACAATCAAAAAAGCTGCCCCCTCACGGGATTGAACCGTGGACCTTCGCATTATTACAGATTACGAGTGCGACGCTCTACCACTGAGCCAAAAGGGCTTGTCAAGTAAGTGTTCATGCTAGCCTATATACCGCAAAAGGCTGTAATCTGGACCACTCTAAGAGGTCCTAGCGCTGGTGGGGTTTGTGGGGGTCCTGGTATCTCCCACGAGCCTGCGAAGGTGCTGGTTGAGCGAGGTCAAAAGCAGTTTGCCGTGAAACGGCCCAAATGAATGATCAGTATCCATCTGTTCCTCAAAGGCCTGAGGTTTGTTGCTTTACAAGCAGAATGTCCATCAACATGGGCAAGATTCACCCAGTCACATTGCTCTCACACGTTCAAGCGATGTTGTCTTTTTACGTTCCAATTCTGTGCTTCTACCTCATCTGTCTCATGATCATGACGGGCTAACTAGAATACACCCATGCATCTAAGATGGGGGAATTACGATAACATTCCAAAGTCATTAAAACCGAAAACCGTCCAACTCCGAATGAACTTTTCTCTGGTATCCGTTATCCCGAAATCCCTTAGTCAACCTCCTCCATGGCGCTGTCGCCGGTCTCGACGGCAGGCGCGTCGGCGGCGGGGGCACCCTCGGTCTTCTCCTCCTCCTCATCGATGTTAAGGCCAAGCTGGACGAGCTTGTGAATGCGCTCGGCGAAGCTAGCGGGCTCATCAATCGTGAAGCCAGAAACCAACAGGGAGGTCTCGAAGAGGAGCTGGACGATAGACTTGACGGTACGGTCGCTCTCGCCATCCTTCTCGACCTTGTTCTTGAGCTCCTGGATGATGGGGCTCTTGGGGGAGATCTCGAAGGTCTTCTTGGAAGACATGTAAGAGGACATGGAGGTGTCACGGAGGGCCTGGGCCTTCATAATACGCTCCATGTTAGCGGACCAACCGAACTGGCCGGTACGGATGGCGCAAGGAGCGCCGACGAGCTTGTGGGAGACGACAACCTTCTCGACCTTGTCGCCGAGAACGTTCTTGAGGGACTTGGCAAGACCCTCGTACTCCTTCTCCTCCTTTTCGCGCTTCTCCTTCTCCTCATCGGTCTCCTCGAGCTCGAAGTCCTTGGTGATGTCCACAAGCTTCTTGCCTTCGAACTCCTTGAGCTGAGTCATGGCGTACTCGTCAATGGGGTCGACAAGGAAGAGAACCTCGAAGTTCTTCTCCTTGAGCGAGTCAAGGAAGGGAGACTTAGTCACAGCCTTGATGGACTCGCCAGTGATGTAGTAGATGTTCTTCTGGACCTCAGGCATGCGAGTGACGTAGTCGGAGAGGGAAGTGAGCTCATCACCAGACTTGGTGGAGTTGAAACGGAGGAGCTTGGCCAGAGCGTTGCGGTTCTGAGAGTCCTCGTGGATACCAAGCTTGAGGTTCTTGGAGAAAGCAGAGTAGAACTTATCGAACTGCTCCTTGTCCTCAGCGATCTCCTGGAAGAGCTCAAGAGACTTCTTGACGATGTTCTTCTTGATGACCTTCATAATCTTGTTTTGCTGGAGGGTCTCACGAGACAGGTTGAGGGGAAGATCTTCAGAGTCAACAACACCCTTGACGAAGCCGAGCCATTCGGGAATGAGGTCCGTTGCGTCGTCGGTGATGAAGACACGACGGACGTACAGTTTAATGTTGTTCTTGGTCTTCTTGGTCTCAAACAGGTCGAAGGGAGCGCGCTTGGGAACGAAGAGGATGGCGCGGAACTCAAGCTGACCCTCGACGGAGAAGTGCTTGACGGCCAAGTGATCCTCCCAGTCGTTGGACAAGGACTTGTAGAAGGAAGCATACTCCTCCTGGGTGATGTCCTGGGGGTTACGAGTCCAGATAGGCTTCTGCTTGTTGAGCTCCTCCTCTTCGATGGAGGTCTCCTTGACCTTCTTGGTCTTGGGCTTCTTTTCCTCCTCCTCGTCGTCGACCTCCTCGATCTTGGGCTTCTTGTCGTCACCCTCCTCGGTGGTCTCGGTGGCATCCTCATCAGGAACCTCCTTCTCGGTCTCCTTGGTGACGTGGAGGTAGATGGGGTAGGAGATGAACTCGGAGTGCTTCTTGATGACCTCCTTGATCTTGGCCTCGTTGAGGTAGTCGGTCTGCTCATCCTTCAGGTGGAGGATGATCTTGGTGCCGCGGCCGAGGGCCTCACCATCAGTGTCGGGGGTGATGGAGAAGGTGCCGCCGGCGGACGACTCCCAGATGTACTGCTCGTCGTCGTTGTGCTTGGAGATGACAGTAACCTTGTCGGCGACGAGGTAGGCAGAGTAGAAACCAACACCGAACTGACCGATCATGGAGATGTCGGCACCGGCGGTGAGGGCCTCCATGAATTGCTTGGTACCGGAGCGGGCAATGGTACCGAGGTTGTTGACGAGGTCCTGGGTGCGGTGTTAGGATGGAGAAATGGGTGATAAATGGGTGGGGCGGGTGACTTACAGCCTTAGTGAAACCAATACCAGTATCGCGGATGGTGAGGGTCTTGTTCTCCTTGTCGGGGATGATATCGATTCTCAGGTCCTTGCCAGAGTCAAGCTTGCTGGGGTCGGACAGGGACTCATAGCGAATCTTGTCCAAGGCATCGGAGGCGTTGGAAACAAGTTCACGCAGGAAGATCTCCTTGTTTGAGTAGACGGTGTTGATGATGAGAGACAGGAGCTGAGAGATCTCAGCCTGAAACTCGAAAGTCTCCGGGGAAGTCATTGTGAAGGTGTTTGGGGGTATCTAAAGGCGTAACAGTCGTGATTCTGAGGAAAAATGTTAGCTGGCGTTGCAAACGGTGGGTGACGGTAAGCGGTGGGTGATCAGATGGCGGGGTAGAGGGGTCCCGGAGAATTCGCAGTGCATCCGGGAGCTAGAGCAACAAATGCAACTTTTTCGGTGGAAGGATAGAGAAATGCAATTGGAACACTCGTCGACGAGGCTGACACTTGATTGCGCAGCCCAGCACAGGCCGAATTCGGGAAGCGAGGTGTGGCGTTCGTCGATGGCGAGACTGGAGGATATGCAAACGCAAACGTACCTTTGGGATTGAATTCTCTACGATGCCGCAGTTCTTTGGCTGCTCTGATCGAGATAGAGATGAGTCTTCAACAGAGAAGAGCAAAATAGGGAGGTTTGAGGAAGAAGAGAGATGTGATGTGTTGATGTGAGTAAAAAGAGGTGAAAGAGAGAAGGCTTGGGGAAGAGTCGAGGGCTAAAAAAGAAACGGCCGTCTGGCCTAAGCAGCGACGCTCACCCCCAGCTCAGAAATTCTATACGATTCCATCACCTCCAGGCCTTCCAGACCCTTCTCTGATTCGCTTGCCCTGCCACCACAGCAACCGTGCGGGGATGATGATTGGCCAGGTTTAGGCCACCCTTGTGGGACTGGGGTCCTTCTAGATGGAAAAAAAGAGAACAGGAAGGCGCTTTCTGTCGCCTTTGCCTGCTATTGCCCATTGCCTGCCTACCTAGGTACCTTGTTCCTGCCTGCATGATTCCAGCTGCCTTTTGCCATTCCCATTTCTCTACTGCGTAAGGTAGTACAGCGTGCTTAGCATTGATCAAGATCCATTGATGCTGGCAGGACTGGGACCAGGTGCAGCAGGCAAGAAAGGCAGCTTCCGTATGAGCAACTGCACCTGCACCTGCATCTGCAGCTGCCTTTGCCTTACCTTCTATCTACATCCTTGCCCCTCAACCTGTGGCTCCTTCCTTCCCCTCTGTGGAGAAGTCCATCTGAGCGTTTGCCCTCTTTTTTTTTTTTCTTTCTTGGGCACTTCCATTCGCAGTCCTGCCTGCCTGTCGCCATTACCCCTCCTTCGATTTTTCTTCTCTCTGTTTGCGAATGCCCTCAGGCGTTCAAGAGATTTCCATCTGCTGCTGGTCGCTTCGATTGCATTCGCGGCTAGTGATTACAGCTGTATCCGGCCTTGTGCGGGCCGATAGGCATCGCCTCCACTGCCGACTCTGATGCCTAGGCAGGTAGGTAGCTCAGCGCCTACCTTACTGCTGAAGTAAGGTACATGCAGCGCCGCGGTCAGCCCAAAGGTCCCTGGAACCCAAGTCCCTGAGTTCCACCCCGCCCTCGCGCGAGGCTGAAAAAAAGTGAGGCGTTCTTCCATCTTTCTTCCATCTTCCCCATATCCAGGGCCACGTAGATCACATGCATCGGGGGCTGTGATAAGAATCTGTCTGCCTTTGACAACGCATCAGTCCGTCCATGGTTTTGGAAACACTGACAGACAAGGCCAGCTATGGCACGGTCCCAATCTTGTTGCGACAATGACAGCATGGTCTGGCTGTTTCCAGACGACAAATTGAGAATTAGCCACTACCTGATTCTTAACCATCCTACAACCAAAGCGTACTGTATAAAAGATACCTAGCGGCGAATGACGTCTCTCAACCTATATCCAGACGTTCCTTTTCCTTCTCATCCCGCATCAGCTTGCCGCAGTAGGCAACACCTAACCTCGACCACATGCCCCGCATCGAAAAGATACTTCTAGAAACTACGGTCTGTAACCAAGGGAACAACATTATCGTACTTCTTCTCGGCAGGGCTGCGTATCCCCCTAGATCCACGTATACTCAGGATATCCTCCCTACCCAGTAACCCAACTGTGATTTACACATAACCAAGAACAGCGTCCGGCATCGTCAACGCCGGGCAGTGGTCCACCTCTCACCAAACAACACCCACCCCATGCCCCGCCTCCGCCTCCACAACCCGGACGAACGGTTCCTACAAGGCCGCCGGCACTGCTCCGGTAATCGTTCACGTGACCGGAATGCCTCGGTGCCCTGCAAACACGATCAGATCCTCAAACGACCACAATGAAACGACCACACCGCATGTGTCGTGCTCGTCGCCCGGGCGTGCTGGAAGCCTTGTTCGAATGGCCAGCTGGAGTAGAAACACCCAGCTATCTTCTCGGGATTACGATACATAAACTCTCCCTGCTCATCATCATGCCAGCATGAGCACCATGGCTTTGGGACGTGAGAAACTCACCAAGACGTCATCAACGGACCCAATCCCAAACGCACCGCTCATAGTTCCAAGCACATTCTCTCCTTCCCACGGTACTATTTCTGCAATGAAAGGCATCCTCACAACACCACCTCTTGAAAACCCCATCAACTCTCCCAAACAGTCTCAGAGGCAACAACAACACCGTAAGAAAGCGCCACAATGAAAACCTTTTCATCTTTCCACGAACGAGCCCCTCGATGATCCCGGATGCCTTGCATTTATAGCATTGTTTTAAAGGCCCGGCGGGCTTCCATTCCTAGCTAGGCCTTGTGTAGATGGGCTGTAAACGAGATGACCTGGGAGCTTTCGCAGTATGCTAGGAAACAGAATGCGTCCGGGACGATAACAATGGCTGCCTCCGCTGGTTCGGGTCGTGACGGTTTAGGTCTTCTAGGATCAGAGCCGTGGTTCATGTGAAGAGCTATCTGCCAAATTTTTCGCCCTCCCCTTCTCGCCCCTGAAAATCTTACTTCCTGAGTACTCTCGCCTTTTTGGGTTGAAACCAATGTACCTCGCCCTTCGGATCCCAACTTGACTTCATACTTCCATGTCAACCGCCACGCTTACGAAGTCCGTGAGGTCTCTCCCCTCGAAACGCAATAATCAATATAACCATACGTACCCAAAGGCGGGACACAAACGATACACTAAACCCAATACTTTCATTAAGTTAATCGTTCTTGTAAGTGACCTTGCGAGTTAGACAGGTTACGCAATTTGAACCAAGCCGCATTATACGCAAAAGCGACATAGAATTACCGCTCCGGCCCCCATGCCAAATAACTTCCCTCTCATCATCATCAAGAAGCAGGGCTTTTCCCTATTATACACTCTATGATCTCTATACATGGTATCTCACAGCATGCCCTCCTCACTCCTCCCTCTTCACCAACACATCGCCCAAAGTCCGATACCGCCTATCAGCATAAACAAGCCCAAACCCTTCCCCATCACCCTTTATAACCCCCTCCACCTCCCCAACGACGACAACATGATCCCTCACCCTGACCAACCCCTCCCCAAGAACCCGGCACTTCAGCACAAACAACACGCCGTTCCCCTCCAGCACTGGCGCCTCCCCATCCTCCTCAACAACCTCGATGGCCCGCGGTAGATCCCTAAACACCTCGCCCCCGACATTGCCCCTCGTAAACCACTCCGCGACCCTCGCCCCCTCGCCCCCTTCCGCCAGGACGTGTATGTTGAACCTCCCCGCCTCGTCTTGTATCGCGGTCAATGTCCGACTCGGCGTCCTCACGTTGAACGTCACCAGCGGCACGGGATCCATGCTGAGGCTGACGAAGCTCGACATGGTCATACCCCTCGGCTGGCCGTCGCGGTCCGTCGCGGTACATACGACGACGGAGTGCGCGAGTCTACGCATCACGCCGCGAAGCTGTTCTGGTAGTTCCTCATTCGGATCGGGGGTGTTCGCCGGTGGTTGGGCTGGCTCGGTGCGCCACGATGGCTTCGTAGAGGATGTGTGTATTGCTTGGGGGTCGGAGGAGGATATGTTACGGCCGACGTGCCATTGTGGCCTTGGTGCAAGACGAATTTGTGCTCGGAGATATTAGACATCATTGAGTAACCTCAGAGAACCAACTGAAGACTCACAACTTTCAAAAACAGCCCTCCGCGCACCCTCCCCGCAGACCCTCAACCGGCCAGCCCGGCGCAGCGCGTTCCCCAGCACAAGAGCTCCGCTCATCGCATGCCCGGTAGCATTCGCCCCTCGAAACCAATATCCTGCTCTTCCTGCGTAAGGTTTACTTTCGGACAGGAGCTAGTCGCGCGAAGAAATAAACACCCTAAACTCCTGCAGAAAGATCGCTCTCGTCATAAGTGGATGTCTAGTGAGGTGCCCCGGGATGCGGTAACCCAGAGCTCTGCGATGTGAACCCCAGGAAAAATCCCTTATCGATAAGAAACCAACAACCACCCCCAGCGACCGTGCACGGAACTCCCCGGTCCCCGAACCGAATTTTTGGCCTCGCGCAGACCTTGCAGACCGAATCTCGAAGGGTATCAGGAGCTTCAACATAGCCGACCTCACGCCCCCAATTGCGCCCGCCACTCCTCGAAAACGGCCCTCCTCTTCACGCTCCCGCCAAAATGACAAAACTTCCAACACATCTGACTAGGCCATCAAGCCTGCTCACGAAGCGCCCATCCCTCACACGACCCTCAATAAGCACACCAGCAGCCTACAACGCCACGACACCGACCTCATCCTCAACCCACCTGCAATCCCGCGCCGCGACCTTCGTACCCCGTCCCCGAAGACCCTACACCTTCACCCAGGTCGTCCAGCTCTCGGACGGGAGCGCCTTCACCGTCCGCACCACCTCCCCGACGCCCCTCGTCCGATCCGCAAAGGACTCCCGCAACCACGCAATGTGGCAGCCCACCGACAAATCTCTCAAGAACGTCGAGGTCGACGAAGCCGGAAAGCTGGCTGCTTTCCGTGAGCGTTTTGGTCGCGGTTTCGATTTGGGCGCTGTCCCCAAGGAGGGCGACGACGCTGCCGCCGCCGACAAGGGTGCGAAGAAGGAAGCTGCCCCCGCTGCTGCTGCTGCTCCCGAAGAAGACCCCTACGACCTGGGCGATTTGATCAGCGGCTACGCGGCTAATTCAGGCGTTGACGAAAGCAAACTCAAGTCAAGCAAGAAGGGTGTCAAACCCAAGAACGCATCATAAGGCGGGTTAACGTAGCGGAGGAAAGATGAGAAGGGGGGCTTGTACGATGGGAGGATGGGTAAAACTGTGAGATTTAGAGCGCCCCAAGGTTCCGGGCAGACGAAGTCGGAGAGGCGGATTACGGAGCCCTATACCCCCGGGGGTTCTCTACTGTCATATATGTACAACAACAACAACAACAACAACAACAACAACTACCACCAAGAAAGGCTCAACACAGGCGCTTGTTCCAAACCCATACGACCCCTCAAGCCGCCGCCGAATGCCTCAAACGAAGTTAACATAGGTGCCTTGCGATGTTGGGTTGACGTAAGAAATCTTTTTGCGCGGTGACTCGGCCTTCTAGTCGGAGTCGTCATTGATGGTGGCGCGAGCCCTGTCGATAGCCGTATTGCCAGGGGGCTTGCTCTGCTGGATGATGGGCGGCCGGTAGAAGACCGTCTCATCGTCTTCGGCGTCCAGCTGCATCAGGAACGTCTCCCACTTTTCAATCAACTGCGAATATGTTAGCGTTATTAGTGTGAAATGACAGTTGGTGACTGACCTCTTTTTGCGCCTCGACCGCGCTCTCCAAGAATGTCTCAACTCCGCTCTTGAAGTCCTCCACCTTCTCCCTCTCAAAGCGATCCAGCTCTGCCCTCATCAAACGGCCCATGTCCTCAAACAAGAGCCTGGCCTGGTGGACTTTCCTTTCTACATCGGCAACCTCAGCGCTGATCTGGTTGAGTCTATCCTGCTGACTCTTGCCTTGCCGCAGTAACTTGTCCTGTGTGGTCTTCTTCTTCTGCAACTCGGACTCGGCCGAATGCCATGAGTGGAAGGCCTTTTGTCTCTGGCTGAAGGCTTGCTTGACTGAGCCAATGAGACGGATATACTCCTCGATGATGATGCCGAAGGTGAGGACGTCCTGTTGCGCTTGGCGGTCGTAGACATCACGAATAGTAAGCTGAAGCTCGGACAGCGCATCCAATGGCCCAGACAGAGAAGGTGATAGCTCAACGGTAGAGAGAGCGTGAAGTGACGCCGAAAAGTCCCCAGCGGCTTCGGCCATCATCTTACGCTGACCAACCATCGTCTCCATAGCCTTAAGCAATGCCTTGAGCTGGTTCTCGAGTGCGTCGAGGTACACCTTGCGGTCGTGGAACCACTGCACACATTAGACACATTTTCAATGGTTGCCGCGCTTGACTTACATCATCCTGCTCGACAAACTTGCTGCTGCTGCCAACGCTAATGCCCAAACTTCCAAGAACACCCTTGCTCTCGCTGGGAAGCGGCTCTCTTCGCTCTTTGTGCTTAATATCGACATTGAACGACTCGCTCTCAAGGAACAGCTTCAAGTCCGCATCGTGCTGCAGCGTAGGGTGCGCAGCCGTCTTGTTCAGCATCTTCTCAAGAGCAGCCCGACGTCCTTCGACAAAGTTGCTTTCGAAGCGACCGACGGCCTGCTTCTCCGGCGGAGGGGGCACGACGAGTCCCGGATTGTTGCCGTGGAGAGTGTTATACAGCCACAGGAAATCACGGTATCTGCGTTTGACCTCAAACTCAGACTGCTTGTAAGCCTTGGAAGATGTCTGTCGCATGTTAATGTCTACCCAATATTCAATCTCTCAGCTGCCTTACCTTGGTCCGCACGGAGTAGACGATATGTGAGCTCGTCAAATCGCCAACCTTGTGCGGGTCGCCCACCGTGATCTGGAAGGTCGGTTTGCTAGCTTGCTCCACGCTCACACTGGGCTGGGTATGCGTCTGGACGGGACTGGGATGCGCAGCCTGGACGGGAGGCGGCTGTCTCGGGCCGGAGGGGCGGTCGTACTCGTCGTCGTCGATGCGGTGCGGGTCAGCTGGACCAGATCGACGCGCCTGCTGAGGCGGCATCGTCGTGCGAATCACCATCTGCTCCTTCTGCGGTGGGACAGGCGGAGCATCTTGGCCCGCGTCGGCGCCATTGTCGGTGGCAGCGGGCGCGCCAAGGGGACCCAACGGACCAAGAGGATCATCGACGGCCTCGAGACGGGTAGGCTGGGCTACTAGGCGGCGGACGGGGCCGGATCGCGAAGGACGGGGGGCAGAGGAAGTGCTGGGAGCGTCCGACTTGGCCGAGGCCTGCGATTCCGACTGCTCGTTCTGAGGTGGCGCTTGCGAGGGTTCGGAGGTGGGTTGCGAATCGCCCCAGGGCGACTCTTCGAGGGGATCCATGCTGGCGTGTTTGCGCAGTAATCTGGATACTCGTGGAATTGGATTGGCGTCAGACGAGATCAAGACTATGCAGACGGTCGGAAGCAGAAGTTGAACGTCTATCAGTAGGTGGTTGTGGTTACGCAACGCAAGGCAAGGCAGCACAGCACGGCCGGTTCTGGTCTTACTGACGCTCAATGCGAACGTACCAGCTGCTCCGCACCATGTGATTCGCTGAGTCCGTTGGGAGCTTCAGCCACTTGGGCCTACTCGGGAGCCCATCAAAGCCCCTGTAGCTGCCCCAGGCCACCGCATCATGGTGGCCCACGGGGGTCACCAAAAACCGCCCAGGAAGGGTCCGGGGCCCTGCAGCGCTTTCGGGTCTTGACCTTTCAGTGGAGGTTCTTGAGAACCGGAAAACGCAGATCACAAGCAAATAATGGTCTATGTCGTGAATTGGTATTTGATTTACAGAGCAAGCTGGAGTTTATGCTGCCCGAGCTGGTCATCCTACAAAAGCTATGCCAGCCCTTCGTCCTCTTCCCCAACGCCAAACTGGATGAAACCAATACATTCTACCCGCCCAAATGGTTATTCGGCGGAACCTTTGCTTAGCGATCGGGGTCGTAACAACCCCCGGCAACGATCAAGTTCATGCGGGTAAACTGAACCTTCATTACAGGCGTTTTCTTGGTTGGGAAGGCGCTGATCTGGTCCGGCGTGATCATGACCTCCTTGCCCTTCTTCTTGCTTCCCCCCGGAGCACTGGAACTCCCGCCCGCAGCTCCCTGATTGTTGGCGTTCGTACGCTCCGCCTGTCCTGTAGCGGCAACGATGGTGTCACTTCCTTCCTGCGCAGGTGCGGTTCCCTGTTGCTGCTGGACGACCTTATGGCCCTCTGCAGGGAGGTCGACATCCCAAACACGAACCGTGCCGTCTTGACCACTAGAAACCAAAACGCTGGATTCCACGCTGAAGCTCAGGGACCAGATGCCGCCCTTGCCGTGGCCACGAGAGCGCTTGATGCGAGCGCCCTTCTGAATGTCCCAAAAGATGATGTTTCCGCTGTTGTCGGCACTCGCAAGGATCTTGCCATTGGGGGCGCACTCAAGCGACGAGATGTAATCGGTATGACCAGTGAAGACACGGACGCATTGGCCAGTAACGACAGACCACATGCGAACCGACTTGTCAGTCTCATCAGACGCAGTGAAGACATAGGTGCCGTTGGGGTGCCAAGCGACCGCAGAAATGCTCGAATCGTGTCCGACAAGGATACGCTGAGCGGAGGCGTGATCCTGCATCCAGATACGCGCAGTCTTGTCCCATCCACCAGTCAGGAAGTAGTGTCCATGAGGACTCCAGCTAGCTCTGAGAACGGGTCCATCGTGGCCCTTGAAAACACATACGCAAGCCCAGATGTCCAAAGACCAGATACGGACAGTGCCATCCGCAGAGGATGACAGTAGTAGCTTCGATCCGGTTTCAATGGGCTGTTCTCCCTTGCCTTCGTCGCCAAATGGCGCGTGCTCGAGCTTAGCGATCGCGTCTGAGAAGGAGACAGAGTAAACAGGGCCGGAGTGACCAATTAGCTTGCGGTTGTTGAACTTGAAGTCCTTTTCATCGGCTCTCTTCGATTTCAGGGCCTTGCCCTCCAGATGCCAGACGCGAATGTAAGAATCCGTCGTTCCGACGGCAACCAGCTCGTGGTCTTGTGAGAAATCCATGCATGAGACACTGCTTTGTTAGTCGCGTTCTACAAGTTGGAGGTAATAACCAACCTTCCGAGAGTGTTGTGGAATGTGAACATGCATGCGCTAACGGGAACACCGACGCCACCAGTGCGGCCCTCAATCTTGAAACGATCACGATTCTCTCTGACCTTCTGCATCTCCATCACAACGTCGCGGGCGCGGGATGGCGGAAGAGGTAGGTCAGCTCTGTTAGGGCCATCCGCGCTCTCCTCGCGCTTGATCTTCCGGTCGAACTCGTCAACCAGAGTAGGTCTGCCATCAGGCGGGGGGTTGAGCGCGTCCTCGTCTGCAAGCTCTGCTCGAACGTCGTCGCGAAGATCCTCCTCCATGGGCAAGGCGCCAAGCTTGAGAGGTGCAGTCTTGTCCAACAGGTCTCGGTTCGAGATGCCGGTGAAGACCCCCGGAATACCTTCTTGCAAGTCCACTTCGTCAAAGTCTAAGTTCTGGCTACGTCGATAGATTGCCTCGAAACTGAAAGGCTCGATCGGTCCACGGGCGGTGGAGTCCACTTGGCAGAAGGTCTGAAGGATGTAGGTGATAACAGCGCCTCCGTTGTCACGCTCGCGCTCGAGGAAGTGGAAGAGATTTCCGCTAACATGCTGGTTCAGCGGGATGCGGTATTTGCTGTCGCGATACAACTTGGTCGTTGGGTTTTCCTTGGCGTGGAGGGGCAGAGTGATGGTGGAGAAGGTCTTGAGATCATCCGCGTGGATGCTCTCGAAGTAAGGCTTCAGCGTGTTGAGGAGACTCTTGGCATCCTCGGAGTATCCTTGCGTGACCAACTCGAGCCAGGAGTAGAAGAAGACTGGCCAGAGCAGCTTGTTCAGCTCGAACTGAGACATGTTAGACTGCATCGGTGCGATAGGAATTGAGGACATACCTTGTAGATGTCCAGGTTGTTCTCGACCCATTCGCGCAGCAGATTGAAGGCCTTCAGATACTTCTTGGGGCCCAACTCATCAACCTTGTTATGGATAGGCCTGCCATCGGGGCCGAGATGACTTGATTCTTGCCTGAAGATAGTCTCGGTGCGGGTGTACCCTCTCTTTAACAGATAGTCTGTAACCTATTGAGTCCGTCAGCCAAAGTTTCGAAAAAGGTAAACCCTGGATCAAAATGATGCTATAAAATCTCCTCCCAGCTGTGAAGATCTTCGGATGCGAGGCTCGTACAACTACGGGCTCTTTTCGAATAATTTGGCTCAACAGGGACTCCGTAGGCTTTGTTCCCTCCGATGCTCCGCTGCTCGTATTCGATACGACGCATCGAGATGATGAACCCATACCTGAAAATGGTGACGGTGTTATGACAAGACACAGGTGCCGTTGATGCGAGGTGAATGTCCAGGACAAGACACCAGAGTCTGCCCTAAGTCACGTCACATCATCCTCACCCATCGCATGCCGAATGCTGAGTGCAGGCACCAACGGCGTCCTAGACCACAAGTTCCCTCTCTTCGTCATTCACCATAACGACCGCCACCTGCCGTTCAGAGACCGCCCCAATTCCCCTCATCCCATCCCCTATACGGAAGGAAACAGACAAGATGCACTCACTATCTGATTAAGATTCTGGTTCGACATCGGGGCTGTAGCAGGCGCCGTTGCAGGCGCCGGGGTTGTAGCGGGAGCAGGCACAGGTGTTGTCGTTGCAGGCGCAGGCGCAGGCGCAGGCGTCGAAGATGCCGGCTGTTGTTGCTGCGGTGGTGGTGGTGGTGGTGGTTGGTAGGTGACTGAACCGCCGCCCGGAGTGGGAATAGGTACCGGCGTCTGCTGACCCGGGGGGTTGCCCGAGTTGCCTGACATCTTGGATCATTCGTTCCTTCCCGAAACTCTAAGCAATACTCGTGGTGGTTCTCAATTATGCCTTCAAAGATCGATGGTACATCGTCGTTAGGAACAGGTAAGACAGCTGAGGCGTGAGCCGAGGTCAATCGAGAAGGAGCGGTTCTAGTTAAACGAAAGCTGAGAACCGGGGCAAGGATTTTCAAGTGGAATCCCTGGCCTCGCGCGTCTCCTCTCGTCGAGCTCAGCTTTGATGACTTTGATGGATTTGATGAGAGTCGCGTCACCTCGATCAGTAAGGCTCAATCCCCTGCAAGGCTGCAGAGACGTGGAAAGAGGGTTGGCAGCGGAAAATATCCATCATAAAAGGAGCTATTCCGTTTTTGGAGTAGTGCTGTCCAGGTACCCCAATCAGTTGAAGAAGCTACGACCTTTTTCCCGGAAAGGGCCCACCATTTCTGTGCGACGCGGAACCTATTCGATGTACCTTTTGAGCTTCATTGCCAACCTAATTAAGCGCTGGTACGACCTCACACTCATCTCATTTCATCCCCGAGTCTGAGAAGCCATCGCCAAAAATAAACATAGGACCCTGTGTAAGGAGAACTAGCCCACGGTCTCGCGGCACGCCCGACACGAACATGACCGGTGACCAACCCGCCCCCGAACCCTTCACCCTCGAAGAGCGCATCCAACAGCTCTGCGACATCGACAAGAATATCGTACAGCTCATGAACCACACCTCATCCGCCATGTCCGCTCTGAGCAACAAACCCCAAACATCCACTTCCCCCGATGCTCCGAGCTCCGTCTCGCCAGAAGATCAGAAGCAGCTCTTCAAATCATCAATGAACTCCCTTCTTTCCACCTTGCACACCGTCGACGTCCACATGAAGCGCCAGATTATGGGTCTGGAGGAGGCCGGCATCATCAAGCTTCGCAACGACGCTTCTAAGGAAAGACAAGTCTTCATGAACGAAGATGCTAAGATTGTCGCCAGACCCTCTCTGGAGCCGAATGGCGTCGGTACCATCGGCAATCTTGATGTCGGCTGGCTTAACAGTCGCAACAACAAGGTCGAGCGGGACATGGAGGCTGAGCTATGGGCAAAGATGAGGGAGTTTCTCGAGAGGTATCATGCGGAAGAACAGGAAATTGGAGATAGGATGCAGCAGTGAAGGACTGGGCCACGGCACGCACCCTCGCCTAGCGCAAGAAAGGCTTGGGACTACCACGAGGAGAACCTGAAATAAGTAGGTCTTCCAGTGAAAGCTCTCTTCTTTCCTTTTTTTCCCCTTCCCGTTTTCCCCCCTCGAGATGAAGGCTGACTCGATAGACTAAAATACCCCACAGTGGAGACTGCCACAGCGAGGCATAGGCATGAAGCATCACGCAAGACGGATGTACTCGGCTCATTGGAAGAATCACCGAGTAACGCTATTCATTAACACTACTCATACCCCTCCGTACTTTAACCAAGTCCATCGATGATTACGTGTCTCTCGTTATAGGTGCGGCGTGCTGACAATGCCAATGACTAAACAAAAAATAAACAATGCACCCATGCTCAGACGCCGAACGATACGGCATCAGTAAGTTTCCGCCAATGCCTTCACAGAGCACGCCAAGGATATGCATGCTAAGCGAAGGACCTTTTCGCCCTTCGTGCAGGTGCAGGCTGCGATGCGTCATACACCGAACATAACTTCGCCTTGAACAAGACCGATTGTTGCCTTGGTTACAGCGATCCAATCTGGTGCATACTGTAAAACTTCATCAAACGCAGGAATGGTACCCGGTACGTTGGCGTCGCTCCAGTCGCAACGGATGACACCAGTAATGCCTGGCATGTTGTTCTGCCGAGCTCGGAGCTCTTCGCTGTGCTCAGGCACAATTGGAGCCTCCAGGGGCGATTTCGAGGACGATTCCTTGGAGTTATCCCACTCAATATCTACTGTCCATGGCTTTGACCAATCTCTCCTCCAAAGTGAGATCTGACGTACGCCCGCGTCCGGCATTGCACCCAAAAGGGGTTCAATTCCGGGGTTTCCGCGTACCGAGAATCGGGTTATCGGGCTATCAAATGCCAGGAGGCAATGTTTTGACTTTTCGGCATCAATGTCCAGAGTGGCCGCGTACTTATTCCGACCAGGGCGGCTGACATTGACCGTGACGAGATCGACATATTTGTCCAGGGAGAAATCATTGAAGAGGCTGTCTGCGATCTTTGGGGGTACTGCAGCTCCATCGAATACACAATCTGACAGCAGACCCAGCGCGTTCTTTTTGCATTGGGGGGTTTGGCCTGCAGCGGACGGGAGGTCGCTAATGACCTTCCGAACGTATTCTTCGATGCCTATGATGTGTACTCCCGAGGATCCGGTCGACAAGTCGACGACTTGAGTGAACCTAACTTTCAATCGATTGTTGGCCGAGAAGGGGAAGGCAAACAGGTTGTAAAAGAGGCTGATGATGAAAACGAACAGGAGGAAAAGGGGCAAGTAGAAAGTAGTCCGATGAATAAAGGGGGCGACTGGTAAGAGAACCACGATACTGAAGGCAGCCATCATGAGGTAAATTGACATCGAGTTCATACCGTCTGAGCTGATTGACTGGATGGCAGCCGTCAACGCGAGTCCGACCTGGCCGTAGATTATGAGCGTGATTGGGGCGAGAGCTAGAAGCTGCAGTAACCATGTCCACGAAGGCAGCTTGTGAGCCCATGGCTGTTCTTTTTCGAGGGATTGGGATTCGTCTTCTGTTTCTTTATGATCTTGCTGCATGGCGGCGGAAAGTGATCGTCGATAACCCGACGTAAAGGTTGTTCGCAGCGTTCCATGATTTTCGTTGTCGCCGCTCAAGAGAGCGCTAGTCTCCGTTGGCTCCTCAGGCTGATCACCCGCGATTGCACGCGGTGCACTCTCGTTCGGGCTGGGAGAAATTAAATCATCAGAATTAGGGACCTCGGCAATGTCATCCCTGGTCTGCTGGTCGTGGTGAGTGGTTTGAGCAAAGTCTTTCTTGGTTGGTAGTGCGAAGAGATCCAGGAGACTGATGAGTGCCGCAACGAAGATTGCAGAGTGAAGGAAGGCGAAGACATAGCCTGAAGCGATTTTCATTCTGTCCACGTAAACTGTGACAGCAACCAGAAGGGCCCAGCTGATGACGAAAAGCCATATGCTGGCGTAGCCTCGCTGCAGTGCGCTGGGTCTAATTGCGCTGGCGCCCCTGGAGATGTTCCAGAAGCTAGCGAAATTCAGAGAAAGGAACGTGGCCCACCTGCGGTTGTCAGCTACAGATTTTTCGATTGATTGAAGGACTGCTTACACTGCGTAGTCGCTGCTGTGGATGATTTGAGGATTGATCTTGTTGATCAAAAGAGCACAGGCGATTGTTAATCCGGCTGAAACAATGAAGGCAAGGGGAAAGCGGGAGAAGCCCCTCCAGCCTCCAACGGAAACGGACTCTCCGTCGTCAATGTTGACTTTGCCAGAAAAGAAGTAGTATTTGCCATTCCTGGCAAGAAGGTAGGTGACCAGAAAGAGAACCAGAGGCGTTACGATGAGTAGAGTCAACGTCCACGCAAAAAGTCCTCGAAGCGCCAATGCCGCGAAACCTAATCCGAACATGTCGAACCACACGCCCTCAGTGCCAGAACCACTTGACACCTTCCTTTTGTCACCGTCTTGGGGTCTTCCATTGAAGGTAGAAGTTTCCTTCTGAAGGGTCTCGACAGCCTCGAATGAGGTGGATAACATGTGCCACAAGCTCTCTTGGGATGTATGGCGCGTGTCATCTTGGTTTGTATGATACCGGGCGCGCGGACGGTAAAAGGCGATATCGAGACCTCTTTGGCCGTATCTCTTCGTCCAGATTGTGTAATCAGTATCGCTTCTAACAAGACCCATGTTGAAACCATCTTGAGCAACAATGGACCCGAACGGGTGGCGGACATGCTCGTACGCCTTAACAGTCTCCAAATCAGACGCGCGAAACAGGATGGCTCGTCCACCGGCACCGGCGCCCTCAAGATTGACGAACGTGGTGGTGAAGTGATAGAGTGGGCTGTAGAGATAAGCTTCCGCCCCGAGAAGGCCGTCCTCTTCGCCGTTGTTGAGTAGCAATACGATTCCACGCGTGGGCTGGTTGCCCTGAACGGTGTAGTAGTTGAGCATCTGTAGAATGCTCACACAACCCATGCCGTCGTCGGTTGCACCATACCCGGTAGACACACTGTCGTAATGAGCATTGACGAGAACACCACCCTTGCCGATCGAGCGGCCGTCGTCCTTATTCCACCAGTCGAAGTCTTCGTCTTCGGTACCTCGGATGTAGACAAGCTTGTTCGTGCCCTCGAAGTAGGTGGCGATGCCTACGCCTGAGCTCGAGGCGTACGAGACATTCGAAATCGTGTCGTCAAAAATGGTAACGAGGGGACCTTTCGAAGCTTCCATCATGTTGTCTCTTGCTGGTGTAGACATCCTGCGGCGGTCCGTCAGCAGTGCATCACACTCTTCCAGCCGGGAGCACTTACGTCTGCTGCGTCTTAGACCGCACGATGCCGCCTGGAACCTTTTCAGAGGTAAAGCTGATATTATTGCGGAACAAGATCTCATTGATCCTCAGCAAAAGGTACTCACCCACGTCCTCGTTTGCGCGACTGTTGTAGGGGTGGTACTGCCTCGTAATGGTCGTCAAATCGTGCCACGCCTCGGTGACATTGAGTCCCTTAATCTCCTTGCGAATGGATGGGATCGTCTCGTGAATCCAAATAAGCGGGATCAGGAAGGCAGCGTAGACGACGATCAACCAAAAGGTAACCGGTCCGGTCGTGAACCCGAAAGGGTTGACAGCCATGGCTGCCTGTCGATATCGATGTCGCTCTGAAGATGACGGTGCTTTGTTTAACCGACTGATAACGATAATGTCGCTCAAGAGAGAGTGTCTGTGTGGCTGCAGAGGCAACTGTGTTAAGGTAGTCGGGTGAAAATGGGATGGAGGAGGCTGGCGGACGGAAACCTCATACAGTCCGTGGACGCAGACATGAAGGAAGAGAACGTAGAAGGCGTCATATCAGGTCTGCGCCTGTTCCCCGTATCCGCATCTGTTGCGCGGGCAGGCGGGACTCTTGATGATGCACAGCACCCTTAGCGCAGCAGGTGGCCCAAGCTCCCTTTTGGCTCCAGTGGTCTCGATTTCCTCCACCGGCGACTACTAGAGCGCTCGCCGGCGGCGCCCTGCAGTCTCCTAAGTGGATGTCATTAATGCGGGGTTCGTTATGCAGCCACGACGCTCGCCATGCAGCTTGCGCGTGCTCTGCGACCGGTTCACCTCACGAAGTCTTATCGGTAGATGCAACTACTCAATTGGAGTCTCTGATGCGCCCGACATGAACCGATCATGGCTCGTCACAAAAGAACATCACCAAGGTTCGGAAAACACCCGTCTTGACTAAGACCCGATGTTCTTGCTTGGATCCGAATCCGGGACAGCGCTTGGACTATTACAAACGACTTCGCGTGAACTCTTTCAATTCAGAAATAGGATGAGGTATTCTCCTTGCTATAGCAGTTGAGTGACCCTATAGATTAGTGCCAACGTTCAGTCTATCGTACAATTTCAGTTGCGCGCCTCATTCTCAATAGTGACTGTTATGAAAAAAAGGTTTTAGCACTGGCAACCGGAAGTCATGGTTATGAGTAATCCTTGTTTGTTAGTCCATCGTTAGTCGGCGCACACCGTTAAGATCCTGTTAGCCGCCTATATCCGCGTCTCATTCCTCTAATCAAGCGCCCGGGGGGGCGGGGGAGGCTGGTCGCTCGGAGGCGGAGGAGGAGCGTTGTCGGAGGGCGGAGGAGGGGGAGCACCACCGGAGTATTGCTGGATGAGCGCACTGAGTCCACCAGCCAGACCAGGAGGAGCACCGAGACCAGGAGCACCGGCGGGAGGCGGCGCACCACCACCTGGAGGAGGAGGGGCACTCATGCCGGGGGGAGCGCCGTATCCAGGATAGCCACCATAGCCGCCGTATCCGCCGGTCTGAGTTCCGGGAGGTTGATGCCAAGGAGCAGCGCCAGGAGCACCACCAGCAGAGGCTCCGCTGTAGCCTTGACCGTAGTAGCTGTCGCCACCATTGCCACCATGATCATCGCGACGACTTCCACGGTCACGAGCCCACGGAGCGGCAGAACCGCCGCCGCCATCGCGGTCACGATCATCGCGCGAGTCATTGTTACGGCTGCGCCAAGGGGCAGGACCGCCGGTCGGGCCACGCTCCCAGGGCTTCTCACTTCTGGGACCATTGTTGTACGAGCCAGGGCCGGCCTCGATGCGTGCGGGAGCAGCACCATTGGAGGAGCCGCCGCCGAGTTCTTGCATGAGTTGCTATACTAGAGTTAACATGATGAAAGTCACAGATTGCCTCAGCGAAATATACCTCGTACTCGCGGTCGACTGCATCTCCACCTCCAATGCGGCCAGCGGGGCCTCTAGCACCAGCTTGGCCATCGTTGCGCCAGCTGGCACCCTTCTGGCGGTCGGGACAGTCTCTAGCCATGTGTCCTGCGTTGCCACAGACACGGCAGATGATGCTTGCAGTGTAGTTTTGTCGCTCGGGGCAGTCGTACTTGCGGTGGCCGATTTGACCACAGTTCTGGCAGGCTTGGTTCTCGTCGTCGCGGAGGGTGCCGTTGAGAGCAGCGAGCTCACGAAGCTGGTTACGCTTGAGCTCGTTCTGTCCCTCGGGAATCGAGGCGGCCTGATTCGGGGTGATTAGCAAAATTCTTGGGATTAAAGAAGACTAGACGTACCGTCTCAATGATGTTGTGGATGAGCTTCTTGGCCTTGTTGACCTTCTCCTCCGTTTCGGCCATGATTAGGCAGTGCAGATCCTCCTCCTGGTTGCTGGCGTGAGCTGCGTCGGAACGGCCTTTGCCCTCCTTCACGGAGCCCTTGCCACGGATGGCAATCTTGGCACCAGATTCTCCTTCCATCTTCTTCAAAGTGTTGCCACGGGGTCCGATAAGTAAGCCAACTTCATTGGGAGAGCTAAGCGTTAGTATCTATATCAAAAGGGCGAAGCAAGTAGTGACGGTCCCGATCTGCAAACAAGGCCAGGTCTGACAAGATACCTGGGAGATGCATGCCAATTTTGGACAGAGTCCAGGCAGGGAACAAGGGAAACAAGAATTTTGGTTAGAAGGGTCAGAGGGTTAGCAATCATACTGAAGTTAATCTCTGGATAGTCGTTAACAGGCACGTAGACCTTCTCTTGGGTCTTGGTAGGCCTGCGGTAATCCTGTGGCGGGTGGTAGTTAGGAATGGTCTTCATCGCCTTCTCGATGAGCTTGTGGCGCTCATCTTCGAGGCGCTTGCGGTATCGGTATTCGCGAGTGTTGATACGACGACCGTGGTTGTCGTACTGCGGAGGCGGAGACGGGGATCTAAAAAGTCGGGTTAGAAGGGGGATGCAGCAAACAGGAGTGGGAAAACACACCTATCTCCATCTGCGGGGACGACGTCGTCGATACGGAGTTTTTGGCTGATTTCGGTGATGCGCAAGTGCAGAGTGTAGGCCTCCAGCTGCTCGCCCGTCATGTTCGCCGTGATGGCCGTGGTCAAACCCATCAGGCCGGCAGCCTTGTTCTCCGACGCGTCGCCCCAGCGGTTTCTCTTCTTTCGGCGTCGCGGTCCATCGGCTTCGGTACCTGAATGCGATGTGAGATCAAGTTGCGAATAGAAAGCAGCATGAGACTGAAAACAACTTACGAGGCTCTGGGCTGCGGCCGCGCTTCAACTCGCCGTTGCCGTTGCTGTTGCCATTGCTGAAAGACACAGGCTCTTCATCGTCGCCGCCAAAACGGCGTTTGCCGAGAGGGATGTTGTTAGAGCCAGTGATGCCCTGATTTCTCCACGACATTGCGAATTCTGTGCGATGGCACTGGGAAGGTCGACAGGGAGGCGATGTGGTTTGATAGTAAGGTTGGATCGCAATGAAGGAGGGAGGGAACTTTTATATGGCCCTAAGTTTAGAGCTGCGGAGATGGAAACCATGTCCGGAGGCTGAGGTTGAATAGCTGCGACTGGCGCCAGCTGGCAGTGCTTGGTCTCGGATCGGCGGTGGATCCACGTGACTGGCCGTCATGAAAGACTTTTCACCAGTAACGCCATACTTTAGGGAGGGAGTAGACACCAGCAAAAATTTCCAGCGGAGATTACGTCGATACTCTTATGATTCGTCTGCCCAGCAAAACAATTCATAAAATGTTAAACAAGAGCAAGAATGTGTAAAAAGTTTTATAGAAATGTTCCAAATAACAAAACGCATTGCATATGATTAAACCTTATACTTGATCAGTGGGAGGCTTGAACTCCCGGCCTTGGCATTACCATACATGCTCGATAGCATATTAGTACCACGCTCTAACCAACTGAGCTAACCGACCATACTGCGTTGAGCCACAATGGCCAATTCGGTGCTCTGTAGCTTGCGTAGGCTACGCAAAACAAACCAATCAACGGGGAGCAATTTCCCAGTTGGTCTCAATTAAGTCCAAGTTCATTCGTATTCAATTTTTTATCATCATCATCGGCTAGCGTCATTGGGATCCGTTTCTTATTTCTTCGCAGCATCCTCCTTCATGCCCTTCAGAATCCACGCCGAGGAGCCCTTGGCCTGCTCATCAAGCTCCTCATCAGTCTTGCTGTGTTGGTCAAGTGCCTTGTGAGGCGAAGGCACATTGCGACCAGCCTCGAATCCAGGGCGCTCAACCAACTTCCACAACCACGCCTTCAGGGCGGGAAATTCTTCGAGGTCAACACCAGCCCACTTGGACGCCGCAACCCAGCCCCAGCACGCCATGTCGGCGATGGTAACACGGTCACCAACGAGGTAGCCGCTTGAGTTCGCCTTGAGCTGGGTGTCCATGGTGCGGTACAAACGGCGGGTCTCGTTGACATAACGGTCAATACCGTACTGGATCTTCTCGGGAGCGTAACCTAGGATGGTCACTTAACTTAAAGTACAAGCGTTCATCAGAACTACTTACGCTTGAAGTGGTTGGCCTGTCCCTGCATAGGACCCAGGCCACCCATCTGCCAATGCAGCTGCTTCCCGTTACTTTAAACTGCCTTGGCACGAGGTCTAAGTCAACCTACCCAGTTGTTTACCTCCCAGTACTCGCGAGAGCCGTACGGGTAAGACACCTTGTGATCCTTGTCGTAGCGGTCGACGAGGTACTGCATGATGCTGCCACTCTCGAACAGACGTATCTGCTTGCCATCCTCGAAGGTATCCGTGATGGCCGGGATACGTCCATTGGGGTTGATCTCCAGGAACCAGGGTTCCTTCTGAGTATTCTTGGAGATATCGATGGTGGTCGTCTTGTACTCCAAACCGAGCTCCTCCAACAGGATGGACACCTTGATACCATTGGGCGTGCCCAGGGTGTACAAGTGGATATCGGTCTTAGTCTTGGCAGCCATTGTGAATATTTGCTTACTCAACTGTCCCAGTTGAGTGGTCATGAAATTGGTGATTGCAACAAAAGCTTGGAAATGTCAAAATAATGTGCAAAAGGTCAAGAATGCAGAGGGCAAGTTTATTTAAATACTAATCAGAGATCTGGTCGGTGAGATGGAACTCTATGAAGTAAAAGCCCATTGACCCCTCGTTAAGACCTTAATAATCTAAGGGGGAAAGACCCGCCGGGGCCTTCCGTGTTCGACAGCACGTTTGGAAATGCTTCCGTCACAATGACCCCTCCTCCATCGTGGCAGCTTGAGGCATCTAAGCAGGAAGCGCGGGGCCCTCGCATGTTGAGAATATGCACTGCTTAGAAATCATCCCACCCACAGCCATGGCGTCACCTCCACAGCGCATTACTGGCGCAGGGGCTGCGTGCCGAAAGTGGGTCCATGTTTGTCAAAGCAGTGTCAAATTTGCTTTATCGTTAGGTAGGATTCCTTTGCGTCGTCAGCAGAACCTGCCTGACTCAGCCATCCTCGGCCACGAAGGGTTCCCGGGGCCAGTAGTTGATTATTTCCGTTGTTTTCTGCAGTCTGGAACACAAGACCCCCAGCCCATCTCAAGGCGACAAAGAACCTTACAATGGTACTCACCCATAACACTGGGAGTTACAAATGTCTGGTGCGCTGCGGTAATCATACCCCAGCCCTGACCAATTAGTATTACCAAAACTAGGAAGACACATCGCGGATGATTTAGGGCTGAATTGTCAACGTGGCTATCAGTTCGTTGAGACTGGTGGAACGGCTTGAATTCGGAAAGATCAGTTTTGCGGCGAGAAATACACCGCAATCGTCCAAAAACGTCTCTTCCAACCCGAGCACAAGCATGATCAGACCCATGCGAATGCCACCTCGCCGTAACAGCCCTCGCCGTAACAGCTGCCAAACCTCGTCTCTTATGCTTGACATCTCGCCATGATGAGAGCCATACTGACAACCAGGATAGGAAACTACCCTCGGCATGCCAACCGAAAAAGCTCACACGAACATGTAGGAACATGCTCCCATATCAGTTACCCAAAAGCTGAATAGTCCCTCACGACCGGCCACGGGACCTGAATTTCAACTGCTGATCTTCGCCAAACCCGCTTTCACAAAACCCAAAAGCACACAGAGAATCAGATGTGTGGACCTGTCAATACGGTGACTCTTCTCTGAAAAGTGCACCGTACTGAGAAGGTTTCTTAGGTCACCTGTGGCAGTTTATATGCCAACGCTTTTGGAGCATGTGGGATCATCTTGAATGCACGTTGCGGCAGAGAATGCAGTCGTTTCTCGCGTCTCCTTCTCTGGGTTTCACGGACATAACGTTACTGTCGCTGCACAGCCTGCTTGGCCACCTGCAACAGCTTTTGGACTGGGTCGGCTGGCGAGTCTTGAGGCTTGCCCGTGGATTTTGCATAATTCGGCTGCTCATTCTGCTCAGCGGGCGTGAAGGTTTTCCAATAAGTGCTTATAGAGGAGCCAACTCGCCCAGTCAACATCGGCGTTGTCAGATGGTGTGTCCATCATTGACGAACCTTCGGGGAACCACAGTACTATACGGCAAAGACGAGTAATGATAGCACGACGACGAAAGACGACAACGGACGAAGAACCGCGGTGGCAATAAAAGAAAGGCGATTGCTCGAAAAGATCTCAAACGCCGCTCAGGGCGCTAACGCAAAAAGAAACCTTCAGGAAAACCTCATCTGGTCCAAACAACGACGCAAACGGTTGACTAGATGGTGAATGATCCTACCGCGCTGGGTAAAATATGGAGATGTGTCGACACTGATGATATCGCAGTGTAACCGAAGAATGTCAAGCCAGAGCAGATGGATAGGAATAGGGAAGAAAAGAAAAAGACGAGATGTAGAGGAGGAAAAAGATTCTGGACGGTTAGGCATCTTAGGAAGCAGCGACATACCTGAGATTTCCAAGGGTGGTCCAGAATCAACCGACCTCTCGCAACGTTTGTCGTAGGTTGCGGAAGCTCTTCGAACCGGAAGCTCAGTCGAGTTCGATACGCCGATCTCAACTCAAGAATGGTCTATGAAAGCTCGCAAAGATCAGCATAACACCCCCAGCTGGTGGGTCCGACATTCTTATCACGATAGCCTCTCCTGGGAGACTGAGATAGTCTTCAGTCGCTCGATCGCAGAGGAATTGAGCAATGTCAGTCGACTGTAGACGAGGCGAGTAACTCAAGGAGGGAAACTGGGTTGGAAAAAGAGGAGGAGACAGACGGGCTTTCATTCTTGGGGAATCTGGAAAGGTGGCAGCCACGGTGCGCCCGCCAGCCTACGACAGCCCAGAAGGCGACTTGGTCAGTAAAGGAACATAGTACCTCAACCCAGTAATTGACACCTGACCCCGACACAAGAGGTACGAACAATTCCGTAGAAGTTCACATGGCGACTCGCGGCTAATGACTTTGCCAGATAGCTCTGCTGCTCTTTCGAGTTCCGATCCGAACACCCGGACAAGTACATGATCCCAAAGAACCTGGTTTTCACACTACACCCTCAATGCCTTGTTGTGACCACCAACTTTTCGTTCAATTGCCTGCTTTCCTCGCAACCCTGAAGTCTGATGGACGCTGCCTTACCCACTACAAACGCTCTCGTCAGAGACAACATGGATCTCGATGTCTTCCTCTTCACGTATTGGTCAGAAACAAATATAGAGGGGCCTTCTCTTTCTGACAAAACGACCTATCAACGCCTTTTGCGTCCTGTTAACCGGACTAGCTTCGGCTAGATCGTTGGAGGCCTGGGTCTCATCTGAAAAAAGTCAGTGAGGTCTTGCATGAAGCCTTTGGTCAAGAGGGCCCCAAACGGTGTCGGGAAGCTGAAGTACGGAGGACTGACGGATCCGCAAGCTCTTTATTACGTTGTGTTGCATGCCAGGTTTCTTCTCGTAAGTAATGTCTTGGCAAGTAAGCAGCTCACATTGACGGGGAGATATCGCATTCTTCAACCTGCAGCCCCAGCACCGGCAGTTGGTCGGCATATGCTAGACTCAAATACCCGCGTTGAATACTGTGTAAGAAAACTAATCTGTGGAACCTCAACTTTGCGAATCCGCTGACGCCAAACCGCTCACTCTGCAGGCCAACACCTACCTACCTGATGGGTACCTTCAAACCGACGGGTCACGACCAAGGTACAGATGCGAGTGGAACTATCCCAATCATCTGGATTATATCGCACCTCGGACGCCTAGGGGTGTATATCTCGTGGCTACCTGTTTTACGATGAGGCCCTCCCCACAGGATGAAACTTTCCGGCGAAGAAACGGGACCTTCAATGGCAGTCAACAGAGGGAATATTGACTTGCCTTTGTGTGGTTTTTGAGATGGCCAACATGTGTTGTCCTTCAAATTCCATGTCCAGCTTTACCGGACAGGTTCCAGCGTTCCGGGAACGTAGCAACGGCTTGGAAGCTACCTACCTTATTCATCCCCGTGGTAAAGCACATACAGCTAGTATCCAAACCACCGGTAAGGACGAGGAACGCTCAGGAGAAAGATTGGAAATCAAGATCGCAAACATGTGATTGCGAGCAGAACGATACCTTGAAATCACAAAGACTCGTCTTGCACAAACGCACACGCCTCCACTGGAAGCTTCCTGCAGCGAGCCGCAAGTGTCATCCGTCCTACGGACTCGGAATATTGACTTTGCCCCCCTCCTTTCGCGCGCATCTCGCTTCCGGTGTTCCCCGATGGGAAGGCCAAAGTCTAGCAGGATCATGGCTGTGCAAGCCGAAAAGGTACCCTATGAACCAGGCTTCGATGACGATGCAAGAGGAAGATGACCGTCTCATGATCTACCAAGTACATAACACTTGTCGTTACACCACCCACAGCTTTACCTAATGGCGATTCATTAGATGCTTCACAAGAAAATACATGCTATGAACCCTTTCCACCCGAATGTCTTCGGGGCGTATAGATAATCAACCCGGACTCCAGTCCCCGCCAAACTCCATTTGCCGTATTTCATTTCACACTGCGTCAAACGATGGCAATGACTCGGTCAACCGGCCCTCAGGCCTACTGGTTTGCCTTCATCAACAATCATCTGCTCGTCGACTCTCTTATTGGTGTCTCCCCACTCAACACGCTTCCACGTTGTGATACGTGCTTGATTGGTGTCGACTTCGAATACGCGTATGCGGCGATGGTAGCCGCCGTAGCCGCCGTAGCCACCAAACCCTACACCCCCAGCGTAGCACATCCAGAGAGCCGGCTTATTGGATGCGTCTTTCGATAGGGAGCAATAGTCGTTCGCGTGGTCGCTGCACATAAGGTCAGTGAGGGTGTTAGAGAAGACAACGATAGACTTACTGTCCGCAGCTGACCATGACGACACCCTGTTCAACCAGAGCGTCGCGGAAACCAGAGTTGAAGTTAGGCGCTGTCACACCTTCCCTCCACTCGCCCTTGATAGAGAGATCTTGATCCCTGTACTCTGGCAGGGGAATGTGGATGAATGCCAGATCCATGTGAACGTGAGTATACTGCTTGTGCGCCTGCTTAAGGCCAGAAGCCGTCTTTTTGAACCAGTCAATCTGGTTCTGATGAATCCAGTCGTAACCATGCCACTTCTTCTCGTCGGGCGAGTAGGCATGAGAGTCCAACATGTACAGCGTCAACGCCGAGTGGTCAGACTTGCCTCTAGCAAGAACCTCGACATAGTAGTTGCCGACGCCGTCAATTTCCTCCGGGCCGGCCCGTGCCAGGGAGTATGGCAAGGATTCGAGGATTTGCATTTGAGCGGAGCGCGGGAGGTGAAGATCGTCGTGGTTACCAAAGATGGAGACGTAGGGGATCTTCATCTTGATGAGAATTTGAGCGATTTTAAATATGGCCTAATTGGTCAGCTTTTGTTCTTGCGATTGTAACGTGCTACTCGTGCTACTCACAGATTGCGCGTCGGGCGCTGTTTCACCATTAACCTGGTCTCCACTCAGAACGACCAAGTGAGGCTTCTCCTCGATGAGAATCTTTTGCACAAAATCAAGCGTTCTGGGGTCAGCTTCGCAGACCCCACCGTTGTAGCCCTCGGGCATGGCGTCGCGACATGTTCCAACGCCAGTACTGAGATGAAGATCGGCAAGCTGGACGATTTTGAATTTGCCGTTCTCGGCGATGCGCGGGCGCGGCTTCGTCGGCTGTTTCTGGCTTCCTCTCCGGATTGTGAGGTGGGTTACGGGAATATTCTCATCCGGAGGTAGAAGTATGGGTGTACCCGTGATCTCCCAACCATCGCGCGCTTCGACCGCATCGTCACCGAAGAGCACGTCGACGCCGGTGACGGCCTTTTTAGAATCGCTGTTCTTCTGGTTGGATGACCGTTTCACCCATACGCCGTACGGTCGGCTTTCCCACCTCTCGTCCTCCTCTCCCTTCTTGGCAGTTGTAGGATCCAGTTTACCGACGGAGACGTCCATAACGACCTTATCTTCAGGTACCAGCTCCTCCTCTTTCTTGCGCGCGACATGGACGTATGCGCTCGTTGTCCACGATTTGCCGAGATAAAGATCTTTCTCAACCCGGTGCCACTTGTTAGCGTCGAGCTTGCATGAGGAGAAGACGTTTAGAGTTGAACATCTTGTTATTGTTATATCGGTGACGATCAGCCCGTGATGATGTTGGGGCATGTAGTGATGCATCGACTTGGGGAGGACTCGGAAGTTGCGGTCGAGGAAGAAGACGACGAGGAACGTCACCAGCGTCACCGCGGTGAGCTGGATGATTGTGCGCACCTAGATCCGAGTTGTCAGCGCGCGCTTCGACCGGCCAGGTACTACTTACTATGCGGCGCGTCATCTCGGGCGACTATGATCTTGTCGCAAAGCAGGTGTCGGATCGTGGCGATTCACGGCGGCAGCTCGTGACCAGGAAATGAGGGATGGTAACGGAAACGGGGACACGAACACGAACAATCGGCTCCGACGAGCCTAATTTCAAGCTAATGCCTAGACCATATCATGGCCCGCGGACCCGGTATACAAAAAATAAAGGTTGGAGATGGGGGCGGAACAGCTTGATCTCAGCTCATGAACGACTACTCAGCAAGCGACAGGGGGCTGAAAAGGAGCAAAACGGCACGACGATTCATTGACTCGGTCGATAAAGGTCCAATTTAGTGGAGCAACTGCCAAAATCCGGGGTAGCAGCACTTTCACAGGTCAGGTCACTGCCCCGCCGTATGGGGTGAAGCACGGGCCACCCACCCGGTTTTCGGGGTTTCATTGGCTCGAGTATTTGGGAAGGCTGCCTTCTCCCAAAGCTACGCGTCCTTTTCGTCCTGGCCTGGCGCATTGCGATCAGCCGAGTCTGTTCTCTGAGGCAGGTATCTTGATAGTGCCTACATTGAATACTACCTTAGTTAATGAACCTTGCTTAGAGTATCTTCGGACACGCAACAGGTCCAGGACGTCCTTTATGACACTCGAGACAGCTTCCATGTCAGTGAAGCTGGGGTTCCATCTTTACAACCACGCAACATACGTAAGCTCGAGACGTGGTCTGAAGACAATTAGGCGGACTCCTGCATTGCACATCAGGAAAGAACTCTTGCCCCGTTGACGCATTCGACACATGCTGGACGCGCGTCGAAATTGAATTGAGTTTACTTCGCAGCCATGGTCCCAGTTGAAGCCAGGCTCAGAGCAAGAGGACGAGATGAAATGGTACTCGTAATGTCGCCTTCCCAACAGATGACAGAAGCATAGTCAAGACGATTAGGTTGAAGATCACTTGGGGCTCTGCGAGCCTAACGTCACCCGACTTCCGACTGACATGAGTTTGATAAACTTGTGGGTCAGTTTGAACGCGCCGACCTTGGATCAATCTTGACAGCTGAACCCTGAATTCAGTCACACGACGTGCATGCTGCTGTGAAAGCACTGAGACGAAGCTGAATGAAGCCATCTTCACTTTACTCATTCCTATATGAGAACTACAGCAGTACGGTATCTATCTCGTGAGCCACATTCACGACGAAGACTGAGACTACCTCGCTCAGGGATGCCGTTTCGTGGTTTGGCGTCGAAACGAAACAAAACAAATGATACGTACTTAACGCATCAAGGCAACCGCAAAGAAACGTCCTGATGTTTCCTTTGTCTTGTGTCTTCAACGGGCTGCTGCAGCTCGTACAAAAATTCCTCATCGCCCTTGTCTTTCCCATCGACAATCAATCGAGAACAATTGCGGCAAGCAATTTGGCTCATGCAGGAACAATGGCCCGTGCTCCTGCATTCTCGCTTAGCTTCCTGATACGTACCGCCGCCAGCTTTGGCAGGCGCGAGGCAGGAGCTGTGGCCTTTCTCACTGTCGTCCTGTGAACCAGAGCAGCAACAACGCGCATCAAAAATCGTCATAACCCCCGACGATCCTCAACGACACCCTCCCTCCACCGTTTCCACTTCTTCTCGTCATCAATCTCTTTCCATCTTCGCTTGCGCGTTTCTCCAGACGTTTGCGCAATCCATCAATTAATCAAAACTCAATATTTGTTACAGCGCAACCCCTTTCGTCGCAAACATGGCTACCGACTACAGTTCATTGAAAGTTCCCGAGCTCAAGAAGCTACTTCAAGAAAGAAGTCTTCCTGCTACAGGCAATAAACTTGACTTGGTCAACCGTCTGAAGGAGAATGACAAGCAGGCTGCGTCTGGTACGTTGATCGATCAATGCGCTTGCGAACTAAGAAGCTAACCGTCGCAGCCGCAGAGGAGGACGAGATCGACTATAGCGACGACGAACCCGCGCCTGCCAAGGCCGCCGAAGGTCCTCAGCCCGTAGCGGAGTCCGCACCTGCGGTGCCCGAATCCGCTCCGGCTCCATCTGCTGCCGGTGAGCCTGCCGCGTCGGCGACGACGGAGGCTGCTCCCGAGGCTGAGCTAGCAGCAGAGGCATCCACTGAAGAGAAGAAGCCCGAGGAGGAGACCGCACCCAAGGAGGATTTTGCTCTCAACCTCGGCGCTACTGATGCCTCTGAAGAAGCACGCAAGCGTGCCGAACGCGCCAAGCGCTTCGGCATCGTCGAGGAAGATGAAGACGCCAAGAAGAAGGCGGAGCGCGCGAAGCGTTTCGGTGCCGACGGCGCTAACACTTCGGCACTTGACTCGGCCCTGCCCGAAAGACGTCCCAAGCGCGGCCGCCCTGAGAGAAGCGAAGAGCAGCCCGGCCGGGACGCCAAGCGTCAGAGCACCGATGGCCGCGGTCGCCGCGGTAGAGGCAATAGGCAAGGCCGCCAGGGTGGTGGTCGTCAAGGTGGTGGTGGTGATGGCGGCGGCGGCGGCGGCGGCGAAAGACGCAGCGGTCCTGTCGACCCTGCCGAAAAAGCGAGGATGGAGGCCAGAGCGAAGCGATTCGCTGCTTAGTTGCCCAATGCGAATAATAAGTGATGGCAAGGAGAGTCTGTATACGATGTCTGGGGAAGCCGGCTGGCGTTTCGGTCTACGACGATGAATACGAAGACACAAGCGCAGAAATCGAAAATGACAGGTCTTGGTTTACAGACGGCACAGGAGGCGAAAATGCGCGTCTTCTCAATAAGATATTTTCTCAGTAATGAAATAGAACCAAAAGTCTTTTTTTGTATCCCGAAACAAAACCATGCAAGCGAAGCGATGAAATTTATGTGTGTCATTGTATAAGCAGAAGCAAATATCATCATAGAGTTCTCTCACCCAGCCTGTGGAATTGACGTTCCTTCGTCTCGCCAGCGAGATAGAACCAAGCAATCAAGAGACATCAAGACAACGATGACGAACGACTGTCTCTATCGAGAGACTGTATCATCTGACTTGATGAAAAGAAAACCATTTGGAAAGTATGGATCTGTAAGAAAAAGACATGAACAAATTCCTGTGAGTGTGGTTGCGCATCGTGGTAGCAAGAGCGTTCCAAGCAACTTGAACAGCTCCCGTTCTCAAACTTTCAAGGACCCAGGCTCGCGTTGATCGAACATGGCTTTCAAAGTTCAATTCTTTCAATCAGGCATCTGGACCCGAATTCATTTTCTGCCCTGATCAAATCACCAATTGTGCGGTTCTTCACGTTGACCTCGGCTGCCTTAGCAGCTGGAAATACGCCAGATTACCCTTGGAACGACCGGGATGATTTTGGCCCCTACTGTCCCGGTAATACAGGTAAGTACACCAACATTATGTTTATCCCAGTCAATATCTCCCAAATAGTGACCGGTATCCGCCTCAAATATTGGTTCGCTACGCGTCAGTAAGCCCGTTTGTCTTTGAGCAGCCTCTTGGCAACGTCTGTATCCGCTGACTCAAAATGTGCGCGCAACAGGTTCCACGGCAACATGGCATTAATCCCTACCGCCCCAATGCTGGGTATTTCATATCAGCGGATCACGGCTCTCTTAACTTTCGACAAACCACTGCCGGTGGGACAAAATGGACTTTACGTCTTGATCTGCGATGACGGAAACAATCGTCCCGATGCAGCAATGTTCACTAATATTGTAGGAATAACTTCTGCCATATCAACGTTCTCCTTATCTTCAACGAGCTCGTCCTCAAGCAACACATCTTGTACTTCTATAGAATCGGGCTCGGCTTCTGTTTCTTCAAATTCGGAAGCCTGTAGTGAGCTTTATCGCAAGCTCATCTACGACAACATCACTTTACATCCTATCGGCTTCTTCCCAAACGCCCACCAGTGTCATTGACACAACTCGACCACAAACCTTTCCAACCGAGAGCAGGTCTATTTCCAAGCGGTTCATCCATCCCTTCGTTCATCTTACCTAGCCCCAGCTTGTCGGATATAATATCAGAAACACCGAAATCATCTTCATGAATCAGCTCAACAATTCCTACAACCAGGACCTCCACTGCCTTGGTCCATGTCCCCGTACTCTTTACTATCAACACCGCAAGCCCGACGCAAACATAAAGATAACTGTCAATGCTTTAATCTGTTTTTCATATTTTTCTGTCAATCAGCTGGTGGGAATGTGCTCCCAAGGAGAGAAATGGTTAAGATCGGCAGTTCACTAAGTGTTATGCAGGCTACAGATTTTCTCAATCCCCTCTAACACTGAGTAACTCGACTCCAAGCGGGGTTTATATCGTGATCTCGTCGGAATCAGAACCACGGAGAGATTGCGAGGCATTCGCCACCACAATAATAGCCGCGAAACATCAAATCGTAACGGTGCGCACTTATTCCAGTCTCAATTCGTCAACAGTTCAAGGATGTTGGGCAAGTACAGCGGGCGGAGACCCAGCGTTAGGTCCAAAAGTCGAACTTCATTGGTCCCATTCAAAGCCGGTTCAGATTGGTCCACGTCAAAGACCACGTTCACTCACTTGGCGAGAAAGCATAGCACGATTCCAACAGGTATTCTCCGTCCGTCCTCAGTATTGCTCGGCGGCAGGTATTCTTTGCTGGTATTTGTGATGGGTGGTTGACTCCGCGGCCTGTTGACAGCGCTGATTCCCCAGTCAGGTTTGATGGAGCATATAGTGTTGACGTGGAGATGGAAGCGGGGGCGTTATGGGCCTGATCTTCTCTATCATCGAGAACAGAGCTCAAATTACAAGTCGAGAAACCAAAGAGGATGTCACCGGTGTATACTACAAGGCACTATCTAACCACGGCGACATCCAGCTCGCGCCCAACGGCGCCTTCCTAGGGGCGGAGACAGCCCGGCAGAGCAGCAATATTGTTCGACGTGCTTTCAGTTAGGAAAGAAACATGCTCCAAGACAAAGCTGTCTTAGGCATTCCAGGCAAAAAGGAATACGTGAAAAGGTGCATAAAGTAAGAAAGCTCAGATCCAAACTTGCGAGGTCCGAATCTTACTAAATCTAGTGTTATTTTTTTCTCAGGCTTCACTCTACTTCTATCTAACAGCTCAGCTACTGCGGCACATATACCTTCAAAGTAAAAGGGTAAGTCATAGAACTACAAGCAAGCCTGTCTACCTCTCCAGGTGACGCATTGATTTGATGGTCTGCTCTAAAACAAAAGAGTTGGTTTAATAGAAACACTTGGGGGGAATTCTAACTGCGGTTCTCAACCCAAGCCCGGGAAACTTGCAACCGGGGGGCCTCTACTACTCAACCGTTCGACCAAGTTGCCTGTGTCTGTTGGTGAGAGGATAAGACAAAGGCGTGCCCATGTAGGAAACAGGTTTCCCAGTATGCTCACCTCTCCAATACTAAGGTACCGGTAGCTTCCACTTCTTGCCTCATTAGCCATCTATCTACGTGAGAGCAGACAGACATTGCAGACCCAGCTATTTGGATCGTTCTTTGTAGGCAACGAGGTGCAATTTCAGACCGTGACGCTCCTTCCAGCATATTTCTGAAGCCCCGGCTTTCAAGCAACAGCATCTAGAGATTTACACAGTTGCCTGAAGTATCATCAGGCATGAAGATAAGTACTGTTGGATGGAGATCGGAAAGAGTGACCAGAAGAGGCGGCTCGTCATCCTCCACCTTAACATAAAATCATTTTCCATGTTGCGGACCTTGTCACTCAAGCAAGTGAGCAAGCAACAGTCCAGAACTTCCCTGATCTCTGCCTCGGAAACAAAAAAGCCTCGAGCAGTAGGAAAAATTTACTTACTCCAGCGACCTGAGTTTTGTAATACTCTCGAGAGGGAAGGGAGGGAAGAACAAAAAAAGGCATATGAAGTACAAAAGCTCAGATCCGAACTTGTGAGGTCCAAATCCTACGAAAACCTTCATGTTCCAGGTCAAGGCTTGCTTGGTTTTCATACCAATTGTATTTAACCGTTTGGCTATTGCGGCACGCCTGTCGACGAAAATACGGGATATATAACTGAGAGCAAGCCTGCCTGCTGGTCCCCGTTCCAAGCTGTGCCAAGCGAGCCGGCATTCAGCACGACAAGTTCACCTCATCGATACAATCAGTGTACTAGATGCATCATCATTTCTATACAGTATCAAACACAAAAAATGACTTCGGTATCATGGAATGAACCCCCCTATATATAATCCGTCCGTCTCTCACCCTCCCCAATACCAAAAACGCTATGCCACCACAAGAGAAAAAAGAAAAAAGCCCAGGCCACAGCCAAGCAAATGCACAAGATGAGCCGCAGCTCGGGGGAATCACAACAAAGGAAAGATATGATATGAAACACAGAACAAGAAAACAAAGAGATGACGATTCGCTACTCTCTCAGCTCGACCTCCTGATGAACCAGCCTCAGCACCCAAGAAGCCTCGGCGACGCTAGCGCACTGAAAGCACCACTTCTTGACGGAGCCGGAAGCGCCGCCGGTCTTGGGAGCGACGCCGATCTCGCCACGCTCATCGCGGAGCTCCTCCCAGATACCGCACACGATACCCCTGCTTCCCATCGGGGTGAAGCAGCCGCTCCCGAGAACGGCGTCCAGCAGGATGCGAGGCTTCTGCTTCTTGGGCACCGATGTGACGGTGACGCGCTTCTCGAGGCCATGGTTGGCGCGGAGCTCTTGGTGCCAGCCCGGCGGCGGGCGGCGGATCTGGAGGATGCAGTTGCCGTAGTCCTCCCACTTGGTCGATGTGACGAGCAGGTGCAGGCGGATCTTGATGTTGTCGGACGACGGGGGGCTGCGGATGGAGTTGGAATAGATGCTGATGGAGGGCGATCGGGGGTAGCCGTAAGAGGACGAGTCGGAGGTGTATTGGCTACCGACAGAGAAGGGGCGCTGCTTGTCGATGGAGGATCTGGCGATGTTGAAGGTGCCGGCGCCTGTGAGGCGTTTGAGAAAGCTGGAAGCCGAGAGGCTGGATGAGGGTGTGCTGCCGTCTTGGGATTGCGACGGTGCGCGGGTTGATGCGCGGTAGCTGTTCTTGCGCCCGAACCAGCTGCGGCGGCGACTGCTGGTGTCTTCGGATTCCTCGGAGGGCCTCTCGCCAAAGGACTTGTACCGGGCTTCGTTTTCGAGTTGGATAAACTTCTGGTTTTTGAGGCGTGCATGGTGAACGGCCATGTAGAGGTTGAAGCATTCCGTGCTGGATGGGCAACGGAAGCGGAAGTTGCCACCACCGATGCTCTTGTTCTTGCAATTGTCCTTGACGGCTGAGCGGATCTCGAGGTCGACGACAGTGGATTGACGGAGGAGGACGAGAGGAGTGAGCTCGAGGGAGAGGAGAGGGAAGTCGGGGTTTCCGCCAGGGCTAATGACCAGCGAGTAGGCTTCGATGACGCCGGCAGTGACCTGGATGGAGCATGGTTCGATGGAGATGTCCTTCCACTGGCCCTTTTTCTCGTTCCAGTAGGAGATGGAGGCGATGTATCTGGTGTAGCTCTCTGAAGTCTTGCGGCCGTGGAGACCAGCTTGGGAGGCGGAGTTGGAGGGCGTGAGGCTGCACACAGAAGAGACCATCGACTCTTGGGCAAAGTTGTCGTTGAAAGTTCGGGGGAGGTGTTCTGGCAGAGGCTCGAGTTCGGACTCGGGCTCTGATTCCGATTCTTGGTACGGTTCTGGTTCTGGCTCCGGTTCGCGGTATTGCTGCGGCTCGAGCTCTCTGTGGACCTCCCGGTGCGGCTCGGCTTCTGGATCTCTAATGCTGAAGCCTACCTCTGTCTCGGGAATATCATCTTCGAATTCGTCTTCGGATGATGACCAGTCTGATTCTGTCTCGCTTTCGGAGGTTTCTGTGAAGGAGTCGGCAGTGTCGGATGACTCCTCGGAAGGAAGATACTCATGCTTCAAGGGGGATGAGCCCCGCCGCTTTATACGGGGGCTTTGGAGATCAACAGGAGGCTGCAATTTCGGGCTGAGTGAGCGGTGAATTGGAGGGGGAGGCGCACCATCCTCGCGGAAGGGTGTACTATTGGGTGCTCTTTGTCTTTGATCCTCGTATGATTCCTGTGTAGGGGTTCGCTCTGGTGATGGACTTCTCGGAGAAGCGCTCCGGGCGTGGTGGTGGCCAGGAGTTGTTCGCCTCGGCGTGAGGGGCTCAGGGGACGCCGTCTCACGATCGTAGAGCTTGCCGCCGACAGGCACGTCCATTCTAGTTGATGATTCGGGAACCTCTTCAAGAGCTGGGAGTCGCTCCTTTGGTGGAACCGGGGTAGTTCCGATGATGCCAAGCCAGTCTACGACCTGGTCTTCGTTGTCGGTGACAAGGTTCAGTAATTCATACCATTGCCTGCCGTTGTGGGTGCCTTGAACCATCAAGACGAGCTCAAATTCGGCGTCTCCCCGTCGGGCAGATATTAACGCCATAGGCATGGGAGGGAAGAGGAGCCACGTACGGCGTCCACCGCCAGTCTCGCGAATCAAAAGGTCTCCCTTATCATTGTTGGCCCCTGGAAGATCACGGTGAACCAGTTCAACTTGGCACTCTAGTCGCTGGCCGTTGGAGTGCGCTAAGCTGAGAGAAAAGAGATCCTTGGCATTGACTTGTCGCTTGGGGTCGATCTTGATCGAGCCCATGGGGGCAAGGGTTCTCAGGTCACGCATCCTAGTCGTGTCCGTATTGATGGCATCCTCGTCGGCGAGGCGAGCAGACTCTTCCTTGTGTCGGCGCTTGCATTTTTCTTGTAGGCGATCGTAGTCGAGCACCAGCGCAAGAGTGTCGTAGGAGCCGAATGCAGCATGGAGACCCTATTGGCAGTTAGAGGAATTCGCAGACAGTACGAGTGTCTTACCTTTGTAAACTTCGCAAGAGTCCGGACGCGAAGAAGGGGTCTCTTAAGCAGGTGCGCAACATCGACTCTCTCTCCGTGTTCATTAACGACGTCGCCTTCGGCGTTGCGTGGGAGGGCATTGATCAGTGAGTCCTCGTCGTCAAGACGGTCGGCAGCAGGCGCTAGGTTGACGATGAGATCCTGGAAGCCGAGCCGCCATGCGTCCAGGTAACTGTCATATACCGGGGAAGCAGTGTGCAGCCAGGAGATCAGTCGGTTAATATCTGTATGGGAAGCTCTCTTGTGGGCGGTCTTGAGCTTTTCTAGTGCAACTCCCATGTTGACGACTGACTTCGACATGTTATTCGCCTTGCGTCCGGGCGATTCAGGGCCGAATAACTCCACAGCGCTTGATGATTCGCCGTGAAGGACAGATGACAAGAGGACGGGAATCACACCATCCACCAGAGTCTTGAGCTCCCTCTGGTACAAGTTTTCATCGTCGATGAATTCTTTCAACAAGTCGTTGTTGGTCACTGTGTTCTCACGATTGGCGGCTTTCCTCACGCTTGGCCGTGACCTGACACTTCTGAAGCTGCCTGGCACTTGACTATCATCGGGCAGAGACAAGACGGAAACGAGATCGGAGTGCTTAGTTAGCCTCCTCTTCAAACCCCCAGATTTGGTACTTCGTCGCCGCGGTACTTCTGTATTTCTTGTAAAGGCGGTAGTCTGGGTGACGGTTGTTTCTGACAATTGGGAAGTCATATCAGACTCGCAGACGCTGTAGGTGTCGGCTGAACCGAGAATTGTAGATAATTCGTGTACGCCATTTGTGGGCGGTTTTCTCCGGAGTGTAGGCGATCTATCTTCCCGCATAAAAGACTCATCTGAACGTGTGTAGTCGCTGTATGACCGACTAGAGCCAGAGGAACGACGGCGCTCGTTTCGTCGGAACTCTTCTTCCTCGTCATAATCGCTGTACTCCTCAAGCCGTCTTTCTTCCTCACTGATATACTTGGACGGAAGGGCTTGGTGGCCGCTAGATTCTCCTCTGAAAGCCTCCTTCAAAATCTCGCGGAACGGCT
Source organism: Colletotrichum ledebouriae (assembly GCA_036785755.1). Classification (NCBI taxonomy): domain Eukaryota; kingdom Fungi; phylum Ascomycota; class Sordariomycetes; order Glomerellales; family Glomerellaceae; genus Colletotrichum; species Colletotrichum ledebouriae. The sequence goes on from JAVHLU010000057.1 coordinate 50,904, forward strand.
TTTTAACTGATTTCACGGGTGAGATGGCACCCCGCGTGGCAGCCCTCCTCCGCAGACCGGCAGATGAAGGTGTCCTCAGCTTCTCCTTTTCCTTCTCATCAGACTTATTGGGAGCCACATTCTCGTCGTTCTCCGTTGATGCAGTGAGATCCGTTGAAAGGTCTGTCGAGAGGTCGGTGGATGAATCGGTGGAGAGATCAGTGTAGGTCCGTGCCGAGTCCGTTGTCCGCGTCGTTTCCGTGTTTTGAGTTGTATCTGTTGTCTGCGTCGTGTCTGTCGTCTGCGTCGTCTGGGTAAGTTTGGTCGCCTCTGAAAGTTCTGTCCTGGTTGGGAGAGAAGACTTTCTTTTCGGTTCGACGGAGCGTTTACGACTGTGAGATCGCTCCTCAGACTTCTTCTCTGACACCTTCCTTTTCGGCTCTTCCCTTGCCTCCTTGTTTTCCTTAGCTTGGTCAACGAATGGGTCAACAGTGCCGTTGAGCCACTTCTCGATGCTCGGGGGCTGGTTTGCCACCGGTTGCTTGGGGGGCTCAACGGCATCATGCAGAATCTTTTTGCCTTCGCTGACCACTTTCTTGAGCACGTCGGCAGCCTTGAAACTTGGATTGCGTTGTGCTGGCTTCCTCCTGGTCTTGCTCCGTTCAAGAGGCAGGTCAAGCTCGCTGAAGGCGGAGAATCCAAAGGGAATCTCGTCGAGCGTTTTAGCCCCGGGAGCGCTTGTAACTGTGGTAGGCGCAAGCTCCGACTCGTCCTGCCCTGGCTTCCCCGTAGAGTCTGAGCCACTGACCCACGAGGTTCCTTCAGATGCAGGTGGCGGCGATTTCTTCTTGTTGCTAACCTTTCTTGTCCTGGACGGTTTCTTTGTTCGTGTTTGTAGATCGCTGTCGGAATCTTCAACAACCTCGATCCGATCAGATTCGTCCTCTTCAACCACCACGATATCGTCAGAGCCGTTTCTCGAGCTTGCTCCACGGCTACGGTCTCTCGACTTGGCAGCTTTTAGTGTCTGTACTCCCGACCCTTCGGACGGAGACTTCATTGACCTCACCCGAATACCATCATCGTCAAGCTTCTTTCGCAAAGGGGCGACCCGAATGCCGTCGTCGCTGGCTTTCGACTTCTTTGCTGCGGCCGTTTGTTTCTCTTGAAGCTCCTTCAGCACGTCTTGTATCTTGCTACCGTCCAAGGAGCCCGTTGACTTCGATGCGCTGTGCCTTGGCGCTGGTGGATCCGACATCTCAACCTTCATCGCCCAGTCTTGAATCTTTCTGGCCACAGGCGCTTGTATAGGTGTTTTTTGTACAAAATTCTTGGGTAGCGGACTCGGGCTTGCGTCCTTCTTCAGCTGCGGAGCTTTCTTGTTCTTCTTGGCCATCCAATGGTCGTCACTAACAACCCGCTTCTTTGGAGGCGCCTTAGTCCCGCTAGGAAGTTCCTCGGAGTGCTCCTCTTTGTCATCGGCAGCGCCTTGATGCATCTCAATGTGTGGTGCTGACTTGTTCTTTTGCCGCATTTTGATCCGCACGCGATCGTCCTCTGTAACGCTCTCCGTATCATTCGGGAAAGCAATCTCTGTGGGTTCGCTGGGGGTGGACATGGGGTCGCCAGCTGCCATGGCCGCAGCATTCGCTTTCTGCCATTTGTTCACTCTGTCTCTGACGCCGCCAGGTTGCTGGACCTTTGCCACAGCTGCCTGCCGCATCTCGGCTCTCATCTCCGCCTTGACTGCGTCCAGGCTCATTCTGCGTTTGCGCTCGGCGGCGAGCCGTTGTGGCGACGGGCGGCCCCTGAGGAAGTCGGCGAGGAGCGTAGGAGGTTCGGCTGGCTTCCTCGCCGTATTGGCACGAGGACGGGCAGGTGCGCTCTTTGGGGTAGCTGGGCCAGCGGCGGCCGCAGCCTTCTTGGGAGTTGTCGGCGCATTGTTTTTGTTCTTTGGGGTGGAGGGCTTGCCCGCGGTCGCGGCGGCGGCGGCGGCGGCATTGGCCGTTCCTTTCTCGTCGGGGGGTTTGGGAGTCATTGTCTACCGACTGTCAGAGAAGCTTCGAATGGGATGGGAGCGGTCGTACAAGTACGTCCCCTCTCTAGATAAGGTGGGAATGACAGGCTTGGGTGGGCTGCATGCTGCCGCGCAAGGCTAGACAGTCTGGTGGTGTGAAGTCAAAATAAAGTCGGAAGTCGAAGATGAAGAACTAAAGCAGTATTCGAGAAGTTTGTCAAAAAGTAAAGAATGACGGTAAGTCAAGAACTAAAGTGAGTTGGTCGAGGGAAAGAGTAGGCCGGAGTGTAGGCCGCAGACAATCAACAACCAGTCAGCTCGCAGAGGCAGCTCGCTATGGGTGGTGGGCAGAATGCATGGAGATGGGCAGCTCGATGACAATCCCGTTGTTGCAGGTGGCTGACCTGTATTGCGGCTTACGTTATTAGAGGCTCACTGACTGACTGAATAGGTAACGAATGCGGTCGGCGAAGATCGATTTCTTACGAAGACCTGAAGGCAGGCCGGGCCCCAATTGACCCCGTCGTTGAGCTGGCACTGCCGGAGTAACCAGTGGATGTTGACGCCGGAGCTTAGACATAAACAAACCGCTGACGGTGGGGCCGTCAGCACCTTGGGACCTTGGGATGAGGCGCTATCAGGTACTGCGTAGAGTTGATGACCTGAAGCACGGGCATCCCGGCCAGGTCAGGCAAAGTGGCCGGCCCGGGCTTCGACAAGAGGGCTGCCAGTGAATGTGGTTTCCACCAGACGCACCATTCCCGGAATGGCCCAGGGCCATATTTTCCTAGCGAAAACAAGAGAGGAAAAGAAGCTTCGGGATGAAGGGATGATCATTACAAGGATCCCTTCGCCTGGCCTGTCATTGTTTTGGCGTCACTGACAGCCCGCGCATCGACCATCGTTCCCCCCAGCCTTCGTCAATCTCGACTTCCAGCAGCGCGGCCTCTCGCCTACAAATCGGATCCTGGTTGTTTCTAGGCTCGAATCCGCTGTCGTTGTCTTCTATCGGGCCCGAATTCGCAGACCTTTGTCGCCTTAGATCGACACTCTGCGACCGAAACGAGAGACGGCGAAGGGAGGGGGGGGCTCCGACTGTATAATGGAGACAATAATAAGAGACCGCACCGCTTCATGCCTGTCTCATCTGGACCTCTCCCGGCCGTCCTGGCCGTCATTGCAACAGCGCCCAGTCAAATTTGATATCATCACACTATGCCACGCCGACCCCAGACCTGACATTCACTCCGTCCCATGGGCAACGGCAGCGTGTGTTTACGATATCACGGCCGATATACACCAAAAATCCAGCCAAGCTCACAAGACGCCACAATGATTCCCGTGAACTAGATCCCGTCTGCCAACATCCTGTCCGGTTTCTCAACCCTTCGGAACCATAGATTGTCTCAAACGGCGTAGCGGCAAACCACGTCGCATCACAAGTCCACGCAGCCCCTTGCACGTGGCGGGCCCCCTCGGTCTGCTTGACCCGGTTGAGGCTGCATCGCGTGGATTTAGATCGAGATCGCCGAGGCCGTCGGCGAGACCATCGCCATCTCTAGCATATCCGTCGACCCCTTCTCAGACTGGTCAATTTAAAACGATTGCAATCACTCGCAGCCACACCACCGCACGGTAGAACATTGTTTTGCAGATCAGGGTTTTTTTAATCGCCGGCGGCGTGTCAATTATGCACCTACGCAGTAACATGTGTGTGTGTCTCCAGATCCCAGATTACCATCCGGAATGACCGGGCATTGTACAAACTCCCACCCATGCGAAACCTGACCCAAGCCCAGCCCTGTGCTGCCCTGCCCGAGGACGTGTACCGGAAGGGAGAATGCCACCACCCGATGCAAGAAAGAACCTAAACGCCGTGTAAAATGCTATGCATGGGTTGCTCACTTCTCGGCGGGCTACTGAAACCGGACCTTCTTCTTTGGCTTTGCAGCCTCTACGTCTTTGCCAGTGGTGCCGTCCTCTTCCATATCACTGACAGCGCCGTTGTTGCTGCCAATCTCACTCAGAAGCTCCTCCTCAGTTTCCTCCTCGATGGACCATACGTCTGGACTGGGCTCGCGCCAGACGTGCTGCTGCCGGTGGCGGAAGGTTGCGCTGTGCTGTCGGCCCCGAGTTGGAGAAGACGGCGTCAATAGTGCCTCCGAATGGGTCTTGAACCGCTTGGACTTGACGCCGTCGATGGTAAAGTCCCGTAGGCTGAACGGGGCGGTGAAGCCGTGCGGAGCAAATCGGATGTAGTCTTCTTCGTCGTCCTCCTCTGGTGTAGCCAAATCCGAGAGATCGGGAACCGGGGGCGATTTGCGACCCTTCGCCTTATTCAAGGCGTCCAGACTCGATGGACTGACACTGCGAACGATCTCACGAGGGCTGTTGCCCTCGATTCCGGCGTCAAAATCCATCACGTCGACATCCTCTTCCTCTAAGTCGGGTGCCGGTGTAAGAAAGAAGGTCAAAGGGTCCTCGTCGATATCGTCGAGCGAAGGATATTCTTTCGGAGTCGTCGGCATCAGGCGCACCTGAGTGGGTGGCCACGAATCCCGTCGGGTTGGTGAGTGAGGCATGGTGGCGTTTGGAATTCCAGCTTTCAAATTATGTCGATATATAGGCGTCCCAGCAATTACTGAAAGCCCTCGCCGGCCTGGCCGGCTCAAATGTTGTCCCAAACGAAAGCAACGAGAGGAATGCGCGTACAGGCAGATAGCGTAAGGGAGTGGAACGTGATGGATGATAAAAAACGAGGTGAAGGCTCCTTCTTTATAGCTGCATCGCGGCCTCGACGAGGCGAACGCCTCCCGACCTGCATGGCTCCCACACCTAGGCCTCGCACACAAACAAGGATCCCAGCTGGCTGGTGATTTGGTTCAGTCATTTCGGCCTGCCCAGGGTTGCCTTGAATGGACGGTAGAACGTGGTCACCAGTATCAATGGTCCGGCGGTCTCAAAATCGCAGGGCAGCCAGCCACCGCCAACCCCCACGTGGAAGAGGCCTATGAGAGCGTGACTCTCCACCCGCCATCAGCGACCTAAAGAGCAGTGCAGTGCCAGAATAGGAGTTGCGCGTCCAGATGTGGTGGTAAGCTGAGCCCAGCTGCGACCGTATTCTATCGCAATTCAAGTTGGCATTGTCAGAAATCCGGCAATTTGGGAACTTCGCATTGGTTTGTAATGGTGCTGTCAGGTGCGCGACTACCGCGGCTTATTGGAATAAGCTGAGACAGATAGGCAACCACCACCCATTTTTGTTGGAGGCCGAGTCAGGCAGATGACTACTTCTTCCCAACACAGCCAACCGAAGCTGCCGATTGCTGGCGCTATCTCCGCCGTCTTTTTCGAGGCAGCAAAGCGTAGCGAGGAATGTGCAAGACAGTATTTGCTAGCTTGGGAGAAGAACAAGTTTTGATCGCCCTCCAACGCTTGTTGAATCGACTGGCGTACCTTGCATGACGCCTCTTGGTGGCGCATTTGAGTCAGGTCGAGGCCTTACTGATAGGATATGCCAGAGGCAGCAATCTCGGTGAGGGGTTGCCTCGTTCTCGTATGGCTCCCGGGGAGTCACCTTCCTCAGCTTCAACAGGATCGCCAGGGTTGCATGAACCTCTGCGAGGTGGACACAGTAAGACGACCGACTGATGTCTCCTCCCTTTCAGCGGCAAAGCGAACAACATAACGACAACCAAAAGGCGGCTGATGGTTGACACGAACTGTTCTCGAATTTGTCTCGACTTCTTCAAGTCAGCTGTTCACCAACTGCGTACACATTGCGTCATGACTTGGATTTGACAAGGCCAGACGAACATCCATTCGAACTGTAACCGCTGCCATCCCATGAGGCATGAATCACGACCCGTGGTGGGACTCCGGTCGCGGGCCGTGATCAACGTGACCGGCCAGTAGAGTCTCCGTGCCGGCAACAGCCAAACACACTTAACTATCGGGTGACACTATCTTTCCTTGTTCCTTGATTACTCTGGATACTGAGTAAGCATTCGTGGGTGAGTGGGACGAGAGCCCGGCATGACGAAGCGTAAGGAGTCGGATTCGCGTCGCCATTGGGACGCAATGGCCGCGTATGGGTGTGGAGAGAGCGTTTCGTGCGGCGAGTATGCGGCTGCATATTTGGAAATGTGTCCAGCTGCCGGGGGCAAGAGACCAGACCGGAAGGCATACGCGAATCCTGGCCATCGAATTTGACAAACATTGGATGTGAAATGGATTGGATGGACGGAGAATGAATAGGTGGCTCAGCTGAATTCTCCAGGGTGGGGAAAATGGCACTCCAGTGTCCGCCCCGGACGGACGAAGAATGCGGGCACCTTCCAGGCTGGGAGCTTGGGCCACCGCCGTTCTTCCCCACACTCACGTTCCAAGATCCGCCACGTGACCCACCCAACGGTCCGGCTGGGGAAGGAGAATGCCTGCTTCCAGGTTGCTTTCCATCTCAAGCTTCAGCTTTGTTCTAACGTCCCTGGTGTTCTCGACAATATCGACTGAATCCCACAACATTTAAATTCCAAGCCTCACGTGCTCCACATCAACAGCATTACCACACGATTGTTCAGTCACACGCACCAACATGCTCATCCAGCTTCCCTCGACAGCAGCCTCCACCATGCTGCTCCGAATGGTCAGCCAGAACGTCCGTTACGCCACCAAAAACCCCACGCCAAAAGAAAAGTTGTGGAAAGACCGCGGCCCCAGGCTCATCAACCAGCTGGACTTCATCACGACCGGCCACGAGTCTTCCTTCATCTGTCTCCAGGAAGTCCTCTGCTCGCAGCTTGAGGACATCCAGTCGTGGCTCGGCCCAGGTTGGGCGTACATCGGACTCGGTCGTGATGATGGCAAGAAAGCTGGCGAGTTCTCTCCAGTATTTTACCAAAAGAATCGATGGCAGTGCGAGAGAAGCGAAACACTGTGGTTGAGCAAAACGCCAGAGAAACCATCTAGAGGATGGGATGCCGTCCTGAACCGCATTGTCACTGTCGGCGAGTTCGTCGACAAACAAACCGAAGCGAGGGTCGTCGTCATGAGTACTCATTTTGATCACATTGGGGTTAGGGCCCGCGAAGAGAGCGCCAAATTGCTGCTCAAGATTGCGCGAGACTGGAGCAAGGGCGCCACTGGCAAACCGCCTACCACGGTCCTCCTCGCTGGCGACTTTAACAGCACACCAGAAGACAACGCTTATAAGACCATGGTCGCACTGGACTCAGGAATGGCCGACGTGTCAACCAAGGTACAAAAGAACAAACGTTATGGAAATGAAATCACCTACAGCTCGTTTGATGAGCCGAATGAGACGCCAGCCAGAATTGACTTCGTGTTTGTGCAAGAACCGAGTCCTGCGACCATCAGAACGTTTGGCGTGCTATCGAATAAGTTTGACGATGACGTCTATTTGTCGGACCATAGGCCTGTCGTTGCCGACGTGGAAATTCCTGTCTTACGGACAGCCAGCTTTTGATCGACTTCAAAGGGAACGTGGCCCGAACGTAACGCCACGCAATCTGCGTAACACATATGAGGCAGATCTAGACTCTGAGACTCCTGCATGATTAGCATGTTGGACGGTGTCAAATAAGGCTGCAACCTTAAGACAGCGGTTAATGAGAACAACTCCTAAACTGACAGAAGGCGCTGTCCCGAAGGTTCCCGCATTGGATTCATCGTCTCAAGTCGAGTCGACGGCACTGTTCGTTAGACTACGTTACCTGTGGCGCACAGGAGTAATTTTGACAGTGGCGTCAAGGGATCAATCATGCTTCAGAGGAAAAAGCGGTGTGGTTGCGAGGTGGTGTCGGGCTTGCGCTCCACAGCGAACGAAGCCCCGTCGATCCGTCCGCCTCGAACTTCTGGATAACCAAGATACCAGCGTGAGGCACGTCTATTTCCGGCTCTGTGCATTTTGACGGCGGTGGACACTATCATCGGGCAAATCGCGCAACACGTCCTGGACCTTCGGTTGCCAGACTGCAGCCATGGCGTGCATCAGATCCAGATCTGAGGCTTACGTCGATTGCGAATATCGACAGCGGTTTCGAAAACGAGGAAACGCGTGGGCGATAAGATAAAGGCTCTCTGGCTTCACCCTGGTTTCGTTCATGCCGATGCGACGCTGCTCCACCATCAACAGCCACTAGCACTCAATAGAAGGTGCCACGAGAGGCTCTGGGAGGGCCTCACTCGTCCCCATTCCGGCATGTCCTTGCGCTAGAGCTGAGCAGCGCTGGTGCCACTGCTGGAGAGGACGGTTCCCACGCAGCAGGAATGCGCAGTTGCGTATGACGTGAATAAAAGTGGTCGCAACACAGTCGTTATCCGGTTGACCAAATGCGTATGTTTCTTCAGGTGTCTGCTTGTCCTGATACTGCAAGCTCTGGATATCCCCGCAGTGTCTTTCCCAACGGGGATGGGTGGTGTACCGAAGCCAGATTTGGACGTCGCCAATCAAACGGGATGCACTCGGAGCCGATGGGCGCCGTTCGAGACCTTTCCGAGTTTCGGCGACCAATCAGACGGCGATGGTGGTGGCCGTGGCGATGTCTGAGAGCACTGCACGGCAACAACAATCATGTTGATCCCTCCAGACATACCTCGTTCTCAACGGCTTTTGAGTGTGCGTCGAACAAAACACTGCGGATGGACTACAGCCGGACACGGTACCCCAAGCCAGGGTTCCGAGTTTTTCTACTTTAGCCCAAAAAAGCAGTGCTTTTATATTAGCCTAAAAAGCGATAAAAGCGTGATATTATACTAAACTAAGCCTAATTAGGCTAGCGTAAGGTTAACCTAACCTAATAATCGTAGTTAGGCTAACTTTTAAGCTCTTTTTTCCCTCTTATAATACTACCTCTACTATTATTATTATTATTATTATCGCTAATAACGCTATAATAGCTTTAAGAGGCCTTAAAACTACCATTATTAAGTAGTCGTTTTACTTATATTATAATTATAAGAATAAGGATTAAAAAGAGTGGTATAAATACTATAGCTAGGTTATTATAATTAGTATCTCTTAGTAGAGAAAGTATCTTAACTACTACTTATAATACCTCGAATACTAAACCTGTACCTAGCTACTAATTATAGCTACCCTTATTACTATAGTTATAGTTAATAATACTTTTAGAGACTTAATAGACTAGCTAAACTATTATACGACTCTTTCTATCTTTACTAATAGTTACCCCTTTACTTTCTATAAAAATAACTAGACCTACGACTTAACTACGCTACTTTAACCTAGCTAGAAGCTACTACTATTATATAGCCTCTACGAGGTATATTTACCTTATATTTATAATAACTACTACTATAAAGTTAAGGCTATTATTAAAGCTTCGCCCTATATTAGTAGAACTTTTAATAGCTTTAAAAATAATACTAATAATTATATTATTAATATCTCTATTATAATACCTAGTAGTACTACTTTTTTCTAATATATATATATAAGGTGTTAGACCTAAGTTTATTTAATAAGAGGTTACTATAATACTATTTATTTAAGCTAAAGAGGAAAAAGGGGAAGTTTTCCTCTCTAGTAAAGATTTCACTAGTTTATTAGGGATTACTAGGTAAGCCCTAGGTAGGCTCCTTAAAGTAGTAAACCTAGGTAGAAGCCTAGGTAGGCTTAACCTAGGTATAGCTTATAATACTATCCCCCCTCCTAGCTAGTCCCCCCCTAGGTATAGGCTAGGTTATTATTATTATCTATAACTAGCTTATATAAGGCTTTATACCTATTTATTATAGTAGTCTCTATAATAGCCTCTATAGGCTCCTAGGTAGGCTCTATATACCTTTCCTACTTAACTAGGACCTCGCGCCTCCGCCCTCGCCTAACTACCTTCTATCGCGCTATATATATCTCCTCTATATACTACTTAAATTTACTATTATTAGCTATAATTAGTAGTAGCTAGGGGTTTATCCTTATTTATATAAATAAGGGGTCCTCTAGTACCCTCTAGAGGAGGTTTATATAGAACCTCGGGTAAATATTACTAGGTATATCTAACTTAATAATATATAAGCTTAGGACTCCTATTATAATATATTTATAATATAATTATAATAGCTTCTTATTAAGCCTAGGGCTCTTATAATTAGCTATTAAAAGCTAAACCTTATTACTTACCTAATACTCCTCTATAAGTATCTTATACTAGTTTATATTCTAATTACTATATTACTAAGTAGCTATAATACTTACTTAAGCAAAGTTTACTACTTCCTATAGTCTTATTACTAGGAGAGTAGCTATTATATCCCTAGAGGGGGTTTCCTTTACTATATTATTTATTATAAATATAGGGTTAGTATAATACCTATATTCTAAGAAGAATAGCAAGAGCTTAGTTATATTACTAACCTTATTATTAAGCTCGGAATTACGCCGCAGCCCCTTCGCAAAAAGACTATAACAAATTCACCTAGTTCGCAGGCATAATTTAGGAAATACTATATAGGTATTTAACCTATACCCTCTACTAGTTAAGGAAAATAATATAGGAACCCTATATATTCCTACTACTCGTAAGTAAACCCTCTAAATATTATAAAGTCGGACGCGCGCCGCACTAGGGCTAATTATATTAGAGCTAAACGGGCTACTAAAGCTCTTATAGTAACGCCCTCGCTAAACCTTCTAATAAGGTATTATAAAAGCTACTATATAAGATAACTCCTTAACCTAAAAGGTTAACCTTCTAGTAAGGTACTAAAGGTACTATAAACGCTATTATATAAGAGGTAACTCCTTAACTAGAGAGGTCTTTCCTAAGAGGTTCTTATAGCTAGAAGTATAAGAAGCTCTATTACTACGAGCAGGGCCTTATACCTCTCCCTTATCCTTATTCTTATCCCTTAACTATATTAATACTAGACCCTATATATAAATATACTAAGCCTGAGCGAAGTACGCCTTTTAATATAAATAATATAGAGGGGATTACTAGAGAGTTTAGCCTTAATATAATTAATAAAACCCGCTCCTTTATTAACTACTCCGCTATATATAGAGAGCGTATTATTAGTATAGCTCTTAAGAAGGCTTACCTTAATACCCCTATAGGGGACTTTATAAAGCGTAATAGTATTAGAGCTAAGTAAGTAAACTTAGTAGTAGAAGTTTAGCGGGTTATTATATACCTTATAGAGTAGCCCTTCTTTAAGCAGGTCCTCTATATTACTAAGGTAGAGGCAGCCTAGGCGGCTTAGGTAAACGTTAGTAAGTATAGCTTATGCTAACTATAATATAGAGAGAGCGTTGCTAATAATAATATAGCTACTAGCAGATAAAGCGGTAATAGAGGCAGTATTAGCAGCGCGGGTAGTGCGCGAGAGGAAAAGTCGATAGTTTTATAGTCTATTAAATAATTAAAAACCACGTTATTATCAATATAAAGTTAAAGATCGTGAGGCTATCTAGTATAACGGGCACGTATAAGTGCAGCTATGGTTAGGAGAGGTAGTTAGCAACTTAGGAGGTTATTAGGGATCACGTGACCGAAGGCTATATATTGTCAGGAGGCGCGGAGTTAGAAGGTCTGTTGCACTTGAGCAGGTAAAATCACTATGCAGTGGCCAGAGGCCACTAACCTTATTATAGAGTGCTAGCTAAGTAATAAGTAGGAGCTACCCCTAGTTATTCTATACTTAGGTTATAAATACTTATAGGATAGCTTATATCTCCTAGTTTTACCTCTTAGTATTACTATTAATTTATAAGTAGTATATAGTACTTAATAGCCTCTTTATATTAGTAAGGTAGTAGAACTTAGCCTAGAAGTAGCTTACCTAGTTAAACCCTTAATTACTAATAATACTATATAAGAACCTATAGAACTAGAAGTAGTAAGTAAGGAACTAGTAAGTATAAGCTTCTACCTCTATAATACCTATCTTCTCTAGTATTACTAACTTACCTAACTTATTTACTATAACCTATAAGTATTAGCTAGTATTATTTTTTATAAGTAATAAGTATATAATAAAGTCTATTAAGAGGTCTAAGTATAACTAGGTAGGTACTAGTAGGGGCTTTAGGAAGCCCCTCTTAGCTTACCTCTAGATATATATCCCTTTATAGATATTATAGTTCCTTATAAATCTCTATATTATTTATAATTATCCTAGCTAGTAGAACTACTAGCTTATTATTTCTAGCGTGCTATTATAGCCTAAGTAGGTAGTTATACTTAAGTTATAGCTCTATTAAATAATCTTTATATAAAGCTCCCTTAGTAGGTTATTATTATCCTCCCTACTAAGTACCTATAGCCTCCTTTTAAATATTAGCCTTCTCTAACTATTAATATTATACTTACTAATTTAAACCTTAGCCTTAATATCTAGTAAGAAGCTCTAAAGCTAGTAAGTAATTATATAATATATAACCTTATATATTATATCCTTCTTTATAGTTTCTAGCTATAGCGCTTATAGTTTAGGGTTACTATTAAAGACTATAATATCTAGGATATTAATATAGCTCTTCTAACTTCTCTTTACTAGGGGGCTAGCTATAAGGTCTCTATAGGGGTAGGCATAGTCTAGTATTAGCTATAAGACCCTCCCCTACTTCTACTCGTTATCTTACCCTTATAATATATCTTATTCTCTCTAAGAGAGGGTATTAGGGGCTATTATTTCCTTATTAAAGTAGTATTTAATAATAAAATTATATTAAAATAGCTCCTCTACTTACTAGCTCTAGCGCTTTATAAGGCGTTATTTCTTTATAAAGTATTTAAGCTTCTAGTAGTTAGTTAATACCTTAAAAGTAGTTATATTATATAGCTCTACTCTCTATATATATAAGTAAGAAAGAACTACTAGGAGCTCCTTATTATAAATAAGGTAGTTATACTTTATAAGTAAGAGCTTTTATAAGTAGAATACTATAAGATACTAGGTACCCTCTAGGTTAACTTATAAAAATACCCCTCTTAATATAAATCCTAAATAATTAGTTTAAATAATAGTTTTATCTTCTAAGTTAAACTAGTAGAGTACTAGCTAAGTATAAAAAAGCTACTTAAGCTATAAGAAGGCTTATTCTTAGTTATCTCCCTATTAGAATATTATATTCTTCTTAATAAGTAGTATAAGTAGTTTAATAATATGCTTATATTCTAGTATAAATATATTATAATAGTTTATAAACCCTAGGAAGCTCGAAACCCCCTTTAGGGAAGTAGGGGGTAAAAACTTAGTAATTACCTAGAGTTTCTTAGGGTTATAAAAAAACCCTCTCTTATTATTATTATAAACCCTATATACTTAACCCTCTTAACTAAGAAATTATACTTTATAGGGTTAAGATTTAGCCCTATATCTACTAGCCTCTAGAGGACCTCCTAGACCTTCTTCTTATAGTCTTCTTTTATTCTATTAGAGTAAATTAATATTTTATCTATATAAGTAGTAGTAAAGTTATTAAGGAATTCTTATAAAGTATTATTAATATATTACTAGAAGCTAGTAGGGGTATTAGTTAGGCTAAATAAGTAAATTACTTATTTAAATAACTTATACTAGGTATAAAATATAGTTCTCTCTTAATACTCCTCTATTACCCTTAATTTATAAAAAGCTATTACTATATCTAGTTTAATATATTACTTAGCTACGCTTACTTAGTATAATATCTTAGAGATTAATAAAAGGGAGTAATAGTCTTTCTTAGTAATTATTTTAAGGGCCTTATAATTAATATAGAAGCGAATTCCTCCCCCTAGCTTCCTTATAAAGAGTATTAATACCCTAGTAAGTAAGCTACTAGCTTTAATAAACCCTTTATTTAAGAGGTCTTATAGGGTCTTTTTTAGTATTAATAGCTCTTCTCTTAATATATTATAAAAGGGGCTCTAAGGGAGTAGTAGCTCCTTTCTGTTTAGTTCTAGTATAAGGTTAATCTAGTAGTCTATTCCTAGTTACTTAAGGGGTAATAAGTAAGCCTTATTAGGGTTAAATAAGTTAGGAAACTCCCTTAAGACCTAGCTTAGTAAATAGTATTATTAATCCTCTTTTAGTTTTAGGTTTAAAGCTTTCTTAATATTAGCTAAGCTAATAGCCTATACTAATACTTTTATAACACCCTCTTAATACTTATTTTATTATCTCGCTAGGTATTAGTAAATTATAGAGAATAAGAGTATACTAAGGAACCTTATAGCTCTTATTTCTTTTATAAGGGGCGTTTCTTCCTAATCCTTTAGGTATAGCCTAACTTATCCCCTCTTATAGTAAATTTAATAAGCTATAGCGTTATAAATAACCTAGTTCTATTCTATCTAAGGGCGCCCTAAGAGGATATTAGGGTCTAGGCTATTAATTATATATATAAAGATATATTAGATATAACTACTCGTTTCTAAGTTAAATACTACTATACCTAGTATATTACTTAGTAATAATCTACTAAGTATATACCCCCTTATAGATTAGTATCTCTTCTTAATATATAAAAAGTAAAGGTATTAAGCTAGGGAAAGATTAATTATTATATAAGTATTACTCCTAATATCTATTAGAATATAAGCTTAATATCCTCTATTAATTCTAACTTAAATAATAGTAAGCTTATTATTAGCTAGTTATTCCTATTTATATTCTTCTTAACTTAATATCTCCTTTTTAATAAGCTCTAGAGCTTAATTTCACTCTAGAGTTAGTTTTTTCCTAACCCCTTATTTTCTTTTAAGGAGTTAGCTATTACTTAATAGTTATTTATAACCTTATAATATACTAATTCTTCTTTTAAGGTTTTTACTTTTATAACCCTAAGTAGCTAGTCCTCCTTATTAGAGTAGTACTAAGTAATATAACCTCTAGCTTTATAAGTATAATAAGTATCGGGATCCCTTATACCCTTCTAAAGCTATTAGTATAATACTAGGGAGGTATTTAAGGAGGATCTAGAGTTTTAATAATTATAGCGTCTTACCTCTTTGATTTCATAAGATATATATAGCTCTAGTTATATAAATATCCCCCTTAGTATCCTTAGTAATAGGTCTCTAGTAAGTTATTAAGTAGTTACTAGAGACCTTCTAGCACTCTACTTTCTATATAATACTCTAGACCTTTAAGAACTAGCTATTATAATTAGCTAATAAGTTAATAGTAATTAGCTAGTCCCTTAGCCTAGGGGTAAGAGAAGCTTCTATAAGTAAGATCTAGACTTAACTAAGCTAGTTTATACTACTTATATTAACTAGTATTTATTTAAATCTTAATAAGAAGGTTACTAAGGATTTATTCTCTTTCTATTAGAGGGTCTATAGTTAGGCTATAGCTTATAATTAGATATTTAAGTCCTTATATATCTAGTTTAAATAAGTTATAAAATCCTTAGGGTTCTATTTTCCCCTACTCCCCCTAGCTTTATAGAAAGTAGAGATTACCTATTAGAATATAATATTTAAATAGGAGTTAATAAGGTATTATACCTCTATATCTATAGTATAGAACGCCTTATCTATAGTAATCTTATACCTTATTTATTATACTTAGGTAGTATATTCCTTTTACTTACTTAAAATTTTTAGGGGTAGGGATAGTAGCTTCTAGTGTATTATACTAGGTATTACTAGTATCTTATTAGTAATACTTATAGGGGTCTATATAGCTATATATTAGCTGTTCCCCTACTTAACCTCTTATAACTATTACTAAAGTGATATAGTCCACGTTGTGGGCGAAAAATATAGGTGAGAATTCTATGAATTTAGAAGGTTTTCTCCTTCAAGGCGATAAGCCCTTTTATAAGGGTTAATACGTTTAGGTATATTCAACGCGTTAAACGCATTAGATACCCTTCAGTAGGATAACTACGCTAAGCGCGTTTAGTATTAATTACCTATATAAGAAGAGAAAGGCGTTAACTACGATATATAGTATGAGATTTGATTTATACCTCTTATTATAATAATATACTAATAAGTAGAGCTATACTATTATATAAAAATAACTATATATAACCTTACTTCCTTTCTATTTTATATATTTTATTATATCCTACTTTAGGCTAAGGGAGTCTTAGGCGTAGTATTAGCTATCTTTAAGAGGTCGGGGTAGTTCTTATCCTTATTCTTAATAATCTCTTTAGCTATAGCTAGGAGTTAGTTAATACTAACGCTATAAGTAGTAGCTAGTTAGATATTATCCTTATATTACTCTAGGAATAGGTAGTAAGATTTATTACTAATCTTAGGGTATAACTTAGTAATACTATTATTTTTAATTATAGTAATTAAGATAGCGAGGGAGGCGATATTAGCGCGAAGGCCTTAAAGGTCTATAGCGTGTTTATACTAAAGGTTAGCTATATCTATAGCTTTAGGGTTATTAAGGTCTAAAAGAGTATAGATAGCGCCTAAGTTATTACTATTAACTATAGCCTAATTAATATAAGCGTTATCCTTAGTATATATACTAAGAAACTTATATTATAATATCTATTTAATAATAAAGAATAGTAATATAGCGCTAAACTCCGGGTTATTTATAATTTATTTAGTTATAAATAAGTTAAGGGCGTAGATATATATAGATATATAAACTAAGGATAATGAAGCTATTCTAGATAAGTATATATAAGGTAAGGCGTTTAGCGTAGTAGGTAGTAATAAGGTTAGTTATATTAAAGAAATAGAGGTGCTAAAGGTATATATTAATTACCTCCTAAGTAGTTAGGAACTTTATATAAGAATAGGTAAGGCGACGGAGGCTAGTAATATAAGTATAGAATTACTAGTTAGTAATAACGATCTTCTTAACGCTAGTAGTAATATTAGGCGTCTTAGTAGCGCTAGGTATATTAATAGCGTTAAAGGGGCTAATATTAGAAGAAGGGTTAATATTAGGGTAATTATCTAGGCTAGTAACTAACGCTATATACTTAGTAGATAACCTAGTAATAAGGTATTATTTAGGGCTAAGGAAGCCTAGGCTCTCTTATATTAATCCCTAGGGGATAGTTACTATAATAAACTTAAACTTATTAGTAGTTAACTTAATAAATTAGCCTAGGTTAAGAGTAATAGCGCTAGTATTAGTAATATAACCCTTAGAGAGCGCTATAGTTAGAGCAATCTAGGTTTCCTTATAACTATTAAGTAGTATAGAGATATAGCTAATATATTTACTATAGGCTTATATTTCCTCGATAGCCTTAATAATATCTATCGTATTAGGGGTACTAATACTAGTAGCTTGCTTCTTAGGAGTAGCTATCTTATTAGTCTTATTCTAGGTAATAGGAGTTAATCTAGTACTAGTTATAGTAATATTAGTTAATAGTTAAGGTTTAGTATATTTAGTAATATTAGTAGCTTAGTTAGGTTACTAAGTATTAAGGGATTATTTAGGCTAAGTAATATTAATAGGTTTATTAGCTTAATTATATTTAGTAGTAATAGGTTTATTATCTCTACTTAAGGCCTCTCTAGAATTAATAGAAATAGGCGAGCTAGTAATATTAGTAGTATAATATAGGTTATATTTAAGGGAGTTCTATATAATATTATAGAGGGATAGCTACTTAAGGTTTAAGATAGTATTAGGAAATTAATAATAGAACTTAATTTAGTTTAAAAATAGTAGTTAGATAACTAGGTAGGTATTAGTACCTAGCTAGATAATAAATAGAGTATTAGAAATATTATAACTAGTTCTATAACGTTAGGTCTCTTAATTAAGAGCATACTTAAAGATTTCTTAGTTATAAATATAATATCTAGGCTTATTATAAGGGATCTTAATATTAGGTAGGTAATAGCGAATATAGTTAAGAGTAACGTACTTAGCGTCTTTATATTTAGAGCGTTATCTATTTATAGTAAATAATACCTAGGTATATATAATATAGGTTGCTCTAGTAGCGCTAAGCGCGCAATAATATAGAGCGTTAGTAAGGTTCCTTGATGTCTAGAAGAGGATAATAGTATTAAAGGGAGATATATAAGTATAATAATAGTATAATAATAGGGTTAAAAGCGTTAACGCTCTTCTGCGAAATATATATATAGGGGGAAAAATATACTTAATATTAAGTAAGCAAAGGTAGTAATAATAACTAGTAGGGTTACCTAGTAACGTAAATTTATTTTAGATATATATACTTAAGCGCTAATTTTTCTTATTAGTTAAATAAGAGTAAGGATTAACCTTCTAGCGAGGAGGGTAGTTATATTTATAAAGGTTCTTATAGTACTAAGGGTAGAAGGAGTTTAAGAGGGAAGGTATAATAAGCGTAGTTATCTTTACTAACGGGGTAGATATAAATATCGCTATTATTAGGGTAAAGTTCTTAGATACGCTAAGCGCGCTAAGCGTCTTTATTTTATAATAAGGCCTTAGTTATAATACTCTTTATAGTTTACCTATCTATTTAAGGTGCTTTAAGTAGTGCGTTCCTTATTTATAATATATATTATATTATTCTACTAGGTTCTTATAAGGCCTTTCTCTTAAGCGCCTTAGTAGTCTTTTACTAAGCTCTAATACTAGTTTAATATTCTATTAAATAGGTTTTTAAGCTTATACTTATTTATAGAGCTATTCTATCTCTTATTCCTTACTTTTAAATATAATAATAAGTTTATCTACGTTTATAGCGTCTTTATCTATCTAAATAGTATATATTAGTAAGTAACCTTTCTATTTAACTAGATATTATACCTTTCCTTATATAAGGGTTTACTTCTTAAGAACACTTTTAATCTTAAAATCCTTATATATTTTAAGCTAATAAATATTATTATCTTCCTTAATATTAACTAGACCTTAGTAGTTATTTTAATAGTTAAATAGGTTACTACTAGGGGCTAGTACTAGTATAAGCTAGATAATAGATATAACTAGATAGATATTTATATTAGGTAGAACGTTAAGGCGGTATACTAACTTACTAATATATTTAAGGACCTTAAATAGAATATACTAGTAGCTATATTTTAAGTTTAGCCGTCCTAGTAGATAATATCTTAATCCTATCTTAAGGTATACCTAGTCGCTTAGCTTAAAAGTAATAAAATAATATTTTTTATTATACTATTCCTTTATATATAGCTAAGCTATTATAATTAAAATTTTTACTTCCTCCTAGAAGATTTCGTAGTTTATTTTAGGATTAGTATTACTTAAGATATTTAACGCGTTATTAGTATTCCTACTATATAGGATTTAGTTTAGAGAATAACTAATAACTTATAAGTAGGCGTTATTAAGGTTATCTTAAAAGCTTAGTAGTAATATTACCTAGTTATTATTAATAAGGTTAAGAAAGTAATAAATAGCTAGTTCGACGGTTTAGTTCTTATATTCCAAAATACTATTAGTTTAAGGATAATATACTATTAAGAATCTTAATTTAGTATATAATTTAGCCTATAGTGCGGTTTAAAACTTTAATAGGAACTTCTAGTTATAGTTAGATATAATAGCTTTTAGTATTCCCTAGTTACTATATTAGAGGTTATAAAGAAGGAGGTATCCCTAGATCTTAGTAGTATATATTAAGTAACCTAGGATAAGAAGTATTACTTTAGAGAACTTATTAGTTATAGTAAGTACTATATTAAGAAGTAGGAAGTTCTCTACTTTATAGCCTAAATACTATAAAGGTATTTTAGAAAGTTTAATAATAAAGTCTATAGTAATTATATAGAAAGGAATAGCTAGCGTTAATATTAGCTATATCGCGCTAAGTAGTAGTTAATATTCTATACTTATTAAGCTCGGAATTACGCTGCAGCCCCTTCGCAAAAAGACTATAACAAATTCACCTAGTTCGTAGGCATAATTCAGGAAATACTATATAAGTATTTTAACTTATACCCTCTATTAACTAAGGAAAATAATATAAGAACCCTATATATTCCTACTACTCGCAAGTAAACCCTTATATAAAGTTAGATGCGCGCCGCACTAGGGCTAATTATATTAGAGCTAAATAGGCTACTAAGGCTCTCGTAGTAATACCCTCGCTAAACCTTCTAGTAAGATAAAAGCTACTATATAAAATAACTCCTTAACCTAAAAGGTCGACCTTCTAGTAAGGTACTAAAGGTATTACGAACGCTATTATATAAGAAGTAACTCCTTAACTAGAGAGGTCTTTCTTAAGAGGTTCTTATAGCTAGAAGTATAAGAAGCTCTATAAATAGGGCTTTATACCTCTCCCTTATCCTTATCCTTATCCCTTAACTATATTAGTACTAGACCCTATATATAAATATACTAAGCCCGAGCGAGGTACGCCCTTTAGTATAAATAATATAGAGGGGATCGCTAGAGAGTTTAGCCTTAATATAATTAATAAAACCTACTCCTTTATTAACTACTCCGCTATATATAGAGAGCATATTATTAGTATAGCCCTTAAGAGGGCTTACCTTAATACCCCTATAGGGGACTCTATAAGGCGTAATAATATTAGAGCTAAGTAAGTAAACTTAGTAGTAGAAATTTAGCAGGTTATTATATACCCTATAGAGTAGCCCTTCTTTAAGCAGGTCCTCTATATTACTAAGGTAGAGGCAGCCTAGGCAGCCTAGGTAAACGTTAGTAAGTATAGCTTATACTAAATAGAGAGAGCGTTGCTAACAACGGTATAATAAAGATAGTAATAACTTCTAGCGGACGAAGTAGTAATAGAGGCGGTATTAGTAGCGTAGGTAGTGCGCGAGAGGAAAAGTTAATAGTTTCGTAGTCTATTAAATAATTAAAAACTATATTATTATTAATATAAAGTTAAAGATCGTGAGGCTATAGGCACGTATAAGTATAGCTATAGTTAGGAGAGTTATAATCACATAACCAAAGGCTATATATTATCAGGAGGCGCGGAGTTAGAAGGTCTATTGCACTTAAGCAGGTAAAATCACTATGCAGTGGCCAGAGGCCATTCTATACTTATTATTCCGTATTATAAGTAGTTAGCTACGTAGTTATTAACTTATTATTTAAGACGTAGTATATAAAAGTATTTATTAATAGCTTTATACGTTCGTTCCTTACTAAAGTAATAGTAGTTATTATTAGCTTCTTTAATAAGCAGCGTTACTAACTCTTTTAGAACGCAGAGCCTTCGTTTATTAGTATAAGGGTTAATATAATAAAGGAGATTATTATATATAACGAAGTTAAGGTCTATATTATCTACCTTTTTATAGAGTATTTTATATACTCTACTCTAAGACTTAGAGTTAGTATAAAATTAGATAAGCTTAGTCTTAAAGTTACTATTAAGAGATACCTCTATTATAAAGTTAATACCTATTAGTATATTATCCTATATCTTATTAAGTTCCCTAACGTCTTTAATAGGGATTTCTATTATTAGTAGGCGTAATAATATATTTATTATAATATTTAACGTTCTAGGGATATAATAATATACTAGGGAGAACTAGCTAAGATATTCTAATAATAATATAAGTTATAAGTTAGACCTCGTCTTATCCTCTAACTATAGCGATATTTATTTAATAATATTATACGTTATTAAATAGTTAGTAAGTACTATTATAGGGTCTCGTTTTAATAAGTATAATATTAGCTAATACTTTTTTACTACTTATACTAGGTAAGTAACTTCGAGTGTAGTAGGCTAATACTTCTATTTAGCTTAGTTAATAGCCTTACTAATATAAGTAATTAGATATATATTAATATACTTAATAGGGTTATAAGGTTTCTATTTAATATTATTAGCTAGCTAGAAGATTAGCGCAGAGTATCTATATTCCTTTAACAAGCTAAGCTATATAAATAACTACTTATTAGGGTTATAGTAGAATAAGGCGTTATCTACTATTAAAGCGTCCTTAATATTATTAAAGCTAGCTACTTCTTCTAGTATAAGTTTAAAACTTCTTCTTTAATAGAAGAGCTTTCTTATAGCGCTTTTATCCTTCCCTTAAGCTTAGGCTTAGGTAAGTAATATAATTTTATACTATTAGAGCTATTAAATATAGTAACTATAGCGTAGTATTATATATTATAGAAAACTAGTTATATCTATTTAGTATTTAAGCTAGTAGAGGTTATAAGGGTACTTAATCTTCTTAATAGCGTTAATATAGTCTTAAGTATTTAATAGTCTAAACGCGTTAATAGTAAAGCTAAGTAGCTTAATAGAAGGGTATTTAAGATATAACTTCTTTATTAAAAGCGAGAGTCTAATATTAGCAAAGAGTTTAAGAATCGCATCGAGGTACTTAAGGTAGGTATTAAGGTCTTTTAAGGTAATAATAATATTATTAATAAATATATAGGTATATTCCTTATATAGTTATAGGAGTCTATCTATAATATATTAAGCGTAAGTAGGCGAATTATTAAATCCTATAAGTATTACTTTTAAGCGTTCTTATCCCTAGTAGCTAACTATAATAAATCGATCTTAATATTCCTTTTTAATAAGAAATTAATAGAAGAAAGATCGAGCGTTAACTATCGTAATTTATAGTTTACTATAAAGGCGTTTCATAACGTCTTATTATAGTAATATAGGGTATATATTAGGGATTATAGCTTTATTAAGAGTATATAGGTCTACGACTATCTAACCTTTATACTTACTATTTATAATTCGCTATATAGTAAATATAGGGGCTCTAAATAATATAGGCCTAGAGTTACCCTATTCTATATAGTTTTAAGTATAGAGCTTATCTAAGGTTTAATTAATAAGTTTCTTATCCTCTTTACTAATAAGATAAGGTTATTATCTAATATTTATATTCTACTATCCTTTAATAAGTTCGACCTTAAGGTATTAGTCTTCTAGAAGATCGATTAGTCCTTAGTCCTTTTAAATAGTAGGGTAATATAATATTACCTCTTTAAGGTATTAAATAGCTTTAGCGTCTTAGTTATAGATATATATACCTTCCTTAGTAATAACTACTAGTAAGTTTTTAGGCTTAGTTATACCTATCTTACTATTTAGGTTAATATTCCCCTTATAGATATCTCTATAATTTAGTATTATATTATCCTTTATTACGCCTTAGTTAGCGAGCGCTTCCTTATTAGTTAGGTTAGAGATCTTTACTTATTCGTTAACTAATAGTTCTAGTAGCTAAACGAGTATTATAAGCTTATAATCTAAAAGGCTAAAAGTAGTATAATATATTAGATCCTTATATAACGATATTAAAAAGGCTATTTATATTTAATTATAAGTCTTTAGCTTAAGGTATTTATTAGACTTAAAGGGCGCTATGGTTCTAAGCTTAGCGCCTCGTTTAATCTTTAATAGGTAAGGAGCGTTATTAATAATAGGAATAAATAGTAAATTACCTATATATATATACGTGCACCCTTCATGCTTTAGGCTAAATAAAAGGGACTCTATTTTACTAATAATATATTAATTTTAATAGTAGAGTGACTATATAGTATAATAGTTATATTTCTCGCTATATATATATTCTAAACTTTTAAAAGGACTTTTAAATAGATCTAAGAGGGAATTTAAATATTATTATAGGATGCGATCTAGATATATAATTCTAAGTTTAAATTATCGAGCTTATTAGGTATATTAAAGTCTTACTCTATAAGTAAACTAGTATCTAAATATAGGATAAGCTATATACTTATATAGAGGCCCCTGGCCACTGCATAGTGATTTTAGCTGCTCAAGTGCAACAGACCTTCTAACTCCGCGCCTCCTACTAATATATAGCCTTTAGTCACGTAATTATAACTTTCCTAACTATAGTCGCACTTATACGTACCCATAGCCTCACGATCCTTAACTTTATATTAACAATAATATAGTTTTTAATTATTTAATAGACTATAAAACTATCGACCTATCCTCTCGCACACTACCCGCGCCGCTATTAAATACCGCCTCTATTACTGCTTTATCTGCTAGTCTATAGAACTATGCCGTTATTAGCAACGCTCTCTCTATATTAAAGCAGTTAGCACAAGCTATACTCACTAATATTCAAGCCCTAAGGGGCCTAGGCTACCTCTGCCTTAATAATACAGAGGACCTACTTAAAGAAGGGCTACTCTATAGGGTATATAATAACCTACCTAGCTTCTACTACTAAGTCTACTTACTTAGCTATAATATAATAATAAGTATCCCCTCTAGGGGTATTAATAAGAGCCCTCTTAAGGGCTATATTAATAATATACTTTCTATATATAATAGAGTAGTTAAAGAAGGAGCGGGTTTTATTAATTATATTAATACTAAACTCTCTAGTAAGCTCTTATATATTATTAATATTAAATAGTATACCTCGCGCGGGCTTAGTGTTTTTATATATAAGGTCTAATACTAATATAATTAAGAGATAAGGATAAGGAAGAGGGAGAGGTATAAAGCCCTACTTATAGAGCTTCTTATACTTCTAGCTATAAGAACCTCTTAGGAAAGACCTCTTTAGTTAAGGAGTTACCTCTCGTATAGTAGTATTTATAATACTTTTAATACCTTGCTAGAAGGTCGACCTTTTAGGTTAAGGAGTTATCTTATATAATAGCTTTTACCTTAAGTACCTTACTAAAAGGTTAACCTTTTAGGTTAAGGAGTTATCTTATATAATAGCTTTTATAGCACCTTATTAGAAGGTTTAGCGAGGGCGTTTCTAGGCTATAAGAGCCTTAGTAGCCTATTTAGCTCTAATATAATTAGCCCTAGTATAGCGCGGGTCTGACTTTATATAAGGGATTACTTGCGAGTAGTAGGAATATATAGAGTTCTTATATTATTTTCCTTAACTAGTAGAGGGTATAGGTTAAAATACCTATATAGTATTTCCTAAATTATGCCTGCGAACTAGGTGAATTTGTTATAGTCTTTTTGCGAAGGGGCTGCGGCGTAATTCCAAACTCAATACTTATATAGAGCTTAGTAATTATTAATTAGCTATTAGGTCGTTATCCTTATATAAGAATTGCGAAGGTTATCTAAGCGATAGTCTTAAGGCTTCCTATGCCTTAGAGCTTAAATACCTTAGGTTCTCTTAAGAGGGTGCGGAACTATTATAAGTAGGCTTCGCTTATAACTAAGCAGTTTACGCTAGTATTAACGTAGACTATAATTAGTAGTCCGTTATAATAGCCTCGGATAATAATCTTAGCGTACGTATAATAGTATAAATATATAACTATATATTACTATAGCTTAATAGGACTAATAAGCGTTATATTTAGCTAAGGGAATAGAAGGGTCTAATATAAGAAGAGGCCCTCGAAGTCGGCGTATAGCTTAGGGTTATAAAGGTAGGTTTTATAAGAGTAGATTCCGGGGTCCTTAAGGAGCGAATTTTAGAATAAGTTAATATTAAAAATAGGGTACTTATCCTTATATCTAGGGATATAACCTAGAGGGTATTTATAGTAATAAGTAGGTTAAGTAACTAGGTTAATATACTTAGGTTCGTCTTCTTATTACTCTTAGTTATTCTTATTATTAGTACTAATAACTAAGTCTTCTTTGTATAAATCTAAATCCTCGCTAGCCTTAATATACTAGATATAGTTAAAGTTGCCCTTATCTAATAAAGTATCTACTTCCTCTTCTGCTTACTTATAACTAGTCCCCTTTATTATATATACTAAAGGGTAATTAGGTAGTTAAGGACGCTAAACGCGTTAACTAGGCTATTTGCGTTAGTATTTAGGCCTTTATTATTAGTTAAATTAAATTTGCTTGCGAGTAGAGCTTAATAAGGGTTTAGTAGTAATATTAATAGCTTGCTTTATAGGTCTTAATAGTAATAGGCTAGATATAGTCTCCTTCAGGTTCGTGTAGTATAGGTAATAAGTAGTAGTAATATAGCCTACCTTTAAGGTCTCTTTTAGTAATAATCGTATTACTATAGTTCCTATATAGGTCG
Source organism: Colletotrichum ledebouriae (assembly GCA_036785755.1). NCBI lineage: Eukaryota > Fungi > Ascomycota > Sordariomycetes > Glomerellales > Glomerellaceae > Colletotrichum > Colletotrichum ledebouriae. Next base: position 76,806 of record JAVHLU010000057.1, read on the forward strand.
TCTTAATAGATAGTTAAACGGCCTCTAGCCACTACATAGTGATTTTACCTACTTAAGTGCAATAGACCTTCTAACTCCGCGCCTCCTAATAATATATAGCCTTTAGTCACGTGATTATAACTCTCCTAACTATAGCTGCACTTATATATACCCTACTAGATAGCCTCACGATCTTTAACTTTATATTAATAATAACGTAGTTTTTAATTATTTAAACTATAAAACTATTAACCTTTCCTCTTATATACTACCTGCGCTACTAATACCGCCTCTATTACTACTTCGTCTACTAGTAGCTATGCTATCGTTAGTAACGCTCTCTCTATTAGTTAGCGTAAGCTATACTTACTAATATTCGCCTAGGCCGCCTAGGCTACCTCTGCCTTAGTAATATAGAGGACCTACTCGAAGAAGGGCTACTCTATAGGGTATATAATAACTTACTAAACTTCTATTACTAAGTTTACTTACTTAGCTCTAATACTATCGCGCCTTATAGAGTCCCCTATAGGGGTATTAAAATAAGCCCTCTTAAGAGCTATATTAATAATATGCTCTCTATATATAGCGGATTAGTTAATAAAGGAGCGGGTTTTATTAATTATATTAAGGCTAAACTCTCTAGCGATCCCCTTTATATTATTTATACTAAAGGGCGTGCCTCGCTCGGGCTTAGTATATTTATATATAGGGTTTAGTGCTAATATAGTTAAGGATTTATTATAGGTTATAGGTATACCTAGGACTTTATAGATAAGGATAAGGATAAGGGAGAGGTATAAGGCCCTGCTTATAGTAATAGAGCTTCTTATGCTTCTAGCTATAAGAACCTCTTAGGAAAGACCTCTCTAGTTAAGGAGTTACCTCTTATATAGTAGTATTCGTAGTACCTTTAGTACCTTACTAAAAGGTCGACCTTTTAGGTTAAGGAGTTATCTTATATAGTAGCTTTTACTTTACTAAAAGGTTTAACGAGGGTATTATTATAAGAGCCTTAGTAGCCCGTTTAGCTCTAATATAATTAGCCCTAGTATAGCGCGCGTCTAACTTTATATAAGGGTTTACTTATAAGTAGTAGGAACGTATAGGGTTCTTATATTATTTTCCTTAACTAGTAGAGGGTATAAGTTAAAATACCTATATAGTATTTCCCGAATTATACTTATAAACTAGGTGAATTTATTATAGTCTTTTTGCGAAGGGGCTGCGGCGGAATTCCGAACTTAATAGATAGTTAAACTAATACTCGCTAGGATCCTTTAGTAACTATTTAATACTAGCTAGGGATTATCTTCTATAGGCTTGCGATAAACTTATTATAGTTTATATTACTAGTTAGCTAAGGAATACTAATAACTAGTTCTATATCTATCTTATTATAAGTAATAGTTAATACCTTAGATTCGCTCTCTTTAGTATCCTTATATAGTTAAGTAACCTTAGTTATCTAGTATTAAATATTATATTAATTATATATATCGCATAGAGTATACCTCTCCTTAGTTAAACGTGCTTCTATAGTTTTATATAGTAAATAAAAACGTTTAAGTAATAACTTTTTTTAATAGTCTAATTTATAGTTAGGGTCCTTAAGTTCTACCTTCTCGTTAAGTATTAGATTAGTATAATACTAGTCTAAGGTATACCTTAATAAGGTTTAATATAAGTTAAGGGTAGCTATAGCTAGGTTTCTATTATCTAACTTAATATAGCTATTAATAGTATTAATAAAATAATATATACTTTAGTAAATAGTCCTTAAACTACTATTAATATATATATTATTAACTTTATTATTATATAGAGGTAGATTAAATAACCTAATTATATTAGTTTTAAAACGAGGAGTATTCTACCTAGGTTTTATAACTAATATACTAACTATTACCTTTACTACCCCTTTTTTATCTATAGAGAGAAGGAATATAAGAAAGTTATAGCGACCTAAGAACCTATTAGAGTTAGATAATAATTTAATAGTATCTCTTAGCTTAGCTAGTAGTTAAGAGCGTTAATTACCTTAGCTATTACTACTATTATAACTAGGGCTACCTCCTCTATTATTTTAGCCCTTAGGGTTATTATTATTACCTCTATTACTAGGATCTCTAGGTAGTACTAATAGTAGTAATAATAGAGGAGCGTTCTCTATATATTTAATATCCTAATTATATCCTTTACTTTTATTAAGGTTTAATAGACTAGCTTCTAGTTCCTAGGTACCTATCTTACTATTTTACTTACCCTAGCTATAAGTACTAGGGTAACTCTATAAGTTACTTACCTTAGGCGTGAGAGAGCTACTTATTCCTTTTCCTTAGGTTAGGAATAAAATACTTAATATATCTTTACTTTTTTTAAATAATATATAGAATATATTTAGGCTTAGCTATAGTATTAATATAATAATTATATCCTTTAATATAAGTTTAAGAGGTAAGAGTTATAAACTATTTATAAAACTTTATTTAAACTTATAATATTCCTCTAGAGTTAATAGAAGTACTAAGAAAGCTTTAGGGATTATTATTATATTAAGTTTAGATATAGGTTTTAGAATATCTAGCTTATTTATAGCTTTAGCTCTTAGGGTCTTATAGCCTCCCCTCTCTTTATCCTCTTTAAAGGGGAGTATTAGGTCTAGAGTCTAGCCCTATTTAGTCTCTATCTTAATATATTAATTATAATAAGGGAGGTTAAAGTAATACTACTACTTAATAGTATTAGTAAATAGTTATAGGTTAGTTATCTATACCTATAGGACTTTACCTTAAATATATTAAGTAGTCTTATATACTTCCCTATATAATATTAATTTTTAAATATATCTATAGCGGTTTACTAAATATTATTCGAAGTTCTTATAAGTAATAGCTATAATACTTACCTTTATAACTAACTTAAAAAGGGTTTACTTAGTTTAGGTAAGTAGTATATAGAACTTATTACGGTATTACTTAAGCGTTATTATAAAGTTTATAATAATTAAATAGTTAATAAGTTCTAGAAGGTTAAACTTAAGACCTTCTTTAACCTTATAATTAGAAAGTAGCTTATAGGGTATTATTATTAAAAAGGTTGATTATCTCTTTAGGGCGTTCCTTAGTTAAGGAAATCTTTTAGGTTTAATATCTCTTAGGAATATCTCTTAGTTAAGGGAAATAATAAAGAGTTAATATCTCTTATTAATATTTCCTAGTTAAGGGAAAGGGGGAGTTTAGAGGCTTTTAATAATATATAATACCTATAGGTATTAACTACTAAGATATTACTTTATATAAACTTAATAGGGTTAGCTATCTATATAGTTAAGTGCTTTCCTTAATTATAAGGGATATTCTTAGTTATAAGGGGATATAGCTAACTATTAAGGTTATACTACTAATTAATATAGTTTATATAATAAGCGAAAAATATAAGTAAAAATTCTATAAATTTAGAAGGTTTTCTTCTTAAAAGTAATAAGCCTTTTTATAAGGGTTAATGCGTTTAGGTATATTTAACGCATTAAACGCGTTAGACGCCCTTAAGCGGGATGACCGCGCTAAGCGCGTTCGGTATTATAAAGGGACTTTATTACTACTACTAAATTAGCTTATAATAGCTTATTTTAAGTTTTAGCTATATTACTATTAACTATCTTACTAACTAGTTAGGAGTAGCGCTTAACTTATTATTATTATTATAATAATAAGCTTAAATATATAAGGGATTAGATCTAAGTTTATTTAATAAGAAGTTATTATAATACTATTTATTTAACTAAAGAAGAAAAAGGGGAAGTTTTCCTCTTTAATGGAGATTTCGCTAGTTTATAGGGAATAACTAGGTAGGCCCTAGGTAGGCCCTAGGTAGCTCCCTAAGGCGGTGAACCTGGGCAGAAGCCTAGGTAGGCTTAACCCGGGCGTAGCCTATAATAGGGATATTCTTAACTTATATATAGGAGAAGCCCTAGCCCTTAACTTAGAGTTTATCTAGAGCTAATTAATTTTAGTTTATATAGAGATTACTATAGTAAGTAAAATTTGCTTATTCTAGCTTAAAAAAGCAGTACTTTGCTTTATATAAGCCTAGAAAAGCGCAGCGAGCACTTGCACCTTTGGAACCCTGCCCCAAGCCGACATGGCAGATCTGGACCGAGCTGCTGCAGCATTCAGCAATGTGATGCCATCTTACATTACGTTCACGAAGCCAGACCCTGCCTTGGCGAGAGGAGAGCCATTCAAGCTGGAGATGGAACGATGACTCCTATTGCCGACCCGGATCCGCCCGGTGAGAGTAAGCAGCGGGCCTGGCTTGCAGGAGACTGCATTCCAGGCCGAGTGGGTCGGTTCGTGATTGGGCTCCTCCAGAGCGGGCGAGGGTGTTCAAGTGTGTTGGCCTCCATAAACTCTGCATAGCGCGCCGTCTCTGCCAGCGCTGAAGGCAGCCGGTTGCCTACATAGGATAGCAACGCACCCAGGGTCAAGGTTTCTCTCCTGATACTTGGTTCGAGGATGCTTTGGGTTTTCCATTTATTTCGTCCACCACTGACTGGATCGAACCCGAAGATGAGTCTTTTTCTTTGCGCACAAATTGATGAGACAGCAACTTCGACGGTGAAACCGGTTTTAGCCAAACAACTTCATAGAAACCCGAAAGCGCCGCACACGATTGGACCCCAGCTTGCGACTGTCAGCAAGCTACCAGCACGCTGTCCATTGATACCCAAAGGCCAAGCCCAGTGCAGGGTCGGGCATTAAACCAGCAAGCATTGAACCAAAAGCCAACCGAATCATTGAGTGGCACCCTCGTCTGGTTTGGCCCTGAAGGTGGATCTCCCGCACACGCAGAGGCTCTCCCAGCCAAAATCTAGCAGCCCAAGGGAGCCCGTTTGTCTCCTTCAGACAGCTGGCAGTGTCCTCTTGTCCACACGCCCCCCGGTTCAGAAGATCCGCCGAATTACAGAAGAGCGCAATTGACTCAAAAGGGACACAAGAGACGTCAGCATTTCGGGGAAGAAAGTTCAGTGACAATCTTGTGGCACGAGAAGAATCCTGGATGGCAGGCCCGGCCCCAATCCAGAACCGTTCAGGGAATCAATTGCAACGGTCGCGGACGGGAAGAAACGAAAGACAAGCTTCTCCACAATTGGGCCTGAGCGCTTTTTTGGCGCTCTGACTCGAAGCAGCGGCGATTTGCACCGGCGTCAACACAGGCAACCCAAGCCAGGGGCCGCCCGGTCTCCCAACTTTGCGGTCAATTGCTGTGTCGAGGATTCCCTGGCCGTCTCAAAGAACGACAGCCAACAGTCGCTGCTGCCACGCGGTGGAGCTGAGGCTATTGTCTTAGCTCGTCGCCTGGGATAGTTCGTTCCATTTCTGTCCGGCGACCCAAGAATCCCATCTGTCTTCCACCATGGATACCCGATACGGATACATTGAGGTTGACGAAATTCGCTTGTCTCCAGACCAACACCATTGCCCTCCAGCCATGCGTACCGACAATACTCGTCTACACCACGCAACACCACACTCGCGGTCTCAAGTCCGATTTCAAAGCCGACAACAAGTTCGAAACCACAGCCACGCCCCCTCTCAGGCTCTCATCGCTGTCCGGTCATTGGAGTGACACTGGACGGCGGCAGAGCACCCCGGGCAACGAGCGACATCATCCGCTCTTGGGTTCTTTTTTTCGCTGCAAACACCCCCCTCCCATGCCAGCAAGACTGACCCCACGATTGGCTTCTGCATTTTCCCTTCGAAATGAATTGCTCGGTTGTGCACACGCCTCCATCCCTCCGGTCTCTCAGTTGCTCTCAACAGCCATAGCTCAGCACGGAGCAGTGCACAGCAAGCAAAAGTAATAAAAGATCTTGGGCTCTTCTAGTCCCTCTCTCTCCATGTTATTGCACCTTTGACTAGAACACATCGCTTCTCCTGATGACCGATAACGAAACAACACAACACTTCCATTTGGCACCACACAAAAGAACTCAGCACACAGAATTTCACAATCACACCCCGTCCTGGTCGATCTTCCATATCCACAAATACGGGCCCTCCCCTCCATCAGATAGTGGTCGCATCCCCTTCCCGATCCCCCACTGTCCTGCTCGTCCGCTCTTCGTACTCCTACAAAAAAGTTCCCGCTCCCACCGCAGGCACTGGGTTCCAACCCACCTACTCATCGTACTTCAACAAGACTCGCTACACACATACGATTGCTCGCCTCCTCCGAGGCTCACTTGCCTCTACATATTAGTCGCTCGACAGCGAGCAAGCAAACACCAACAAGCTAATCGATTACCACGCTATGGCAAGTCACATCGCCTACGCAGAAGAGGTTGACGACGAAACGGGTTCCCTCATCGCGGGCGGGGAAAAGACATACGCCCGTTCTATTGCACCAGGCAGCCCAAAAAAACAACTAGCCAACAGTGCCAGGACACGCGGAAAGGACACCATGAGGACATCGTCGTCTTCCCCGCAATATGGTCTGGATGACTCAGACGAAACTGTTCACCCCACACAGAGCGAGAAGAGAGAGCGCCAAAGACGCAAAGAGAAGGAGCGAGAGAGGGAGGCAAAAGAACTAGAGAGGGCGGAAAGGGCACGCAGAGAGGAACGTCGTCGGAAGAAGGAAGAACAACTGGCTGCCGACCAACGGCGCGCGGAAAGGGCAGCAGCAGCAGCAGCCCCCAAGAAGTCTGCTGTTCGGCCCCCAGCCAAGTCGATGAAAACGGCCCCTATCGTCCACACGCAGAAGTCCGATGAATACCGAAGGCCACGCTTCGAAGACCAAGCCTCCCAGTATGGCATCCAACCTGCCCTAGGACCCCGCCCAAGAGCCATGTCGAACCGCCCCAACAGTTACTACGGACAGGGCTCCCAACCGCCTGCGGCCAACGATCGCTACTACGCTCAGCATGCTCAGCATGCTCCGCCTCCAGCTTCATCGCCCTACATCTCGTCCCCGTTGCAGCCGATGCCCCCGCACCAGTCCCCGTTCGCAACCGCGCCGGGGACATCCTACCCTGGGCAAGGCTGGGCCCCCCCCGGTGGTGCTCCGTACCCGCCGCCTCCCGGGGCCCCGGGTAGCGACTACTTCGCACCTCCCCATCACGCACCGCCTCCACCTCATGGGGCTCAACATGCTTCTCCCTACGGACCTCCTCCGCACGCTCCTTCTTCTCATGCCGCTCCTCCCCAGGGACAGTCGCACCTGGCTCAACGCTTTCAGAGGCCTTCATCTGCAATGGGATACCGCTCCATTTCTTCCGGCTCATTTGACCAGTACGAGCAAGTCGACCATGAGCGGTATGAGGAGGAGAGCATTCCCATGCCCATTCCTCGGCGACAATCGATCAAGACCCGTGACGACGAGGACCGAAAACGTATGCCACCACCTCCACGGCGCTCGAAGACGAGCCAGCCCACTCGAAAGGCCATAAAGCCTCCCCCGCCTCAACCGCGACAGATTCCGGCACCACGACAGATTGCCCCCGACAGCTATGAATCGGACGATTTTGACGACGACGAGTCCCTTTACCAGCAGGACGTCGTGCGCTATGAATACGACGACGGTGTTGTGGACCGACCTCGTGCCCACCGCCGAGGCTCTAGCGTTTATAGCCGCGACGGCTTCCATGTCGAGCCTGCATCGCGTAACGGCCGCCGTCACGCGTACATGGGCGGTGAACCCGGCAGTTATTCGGAACAGAAATTTGCCAACGCCGAGAGTGCCGCTCTGGCCTACCAGAACGGTGTCAACGGCGGTCCTACTACGCCTCTGACTGCCGCGGCCCTCAAGGCTGCGAAGAAGAGCAAGAGCAGCCGCTCCAGCGGCAGCAGCGAGAGTCGCGATGAAAGCGATTTCCGACAGAGCGCCACGACTCGCACGACTCGGTCATCGGCTCTTGAAAGCGAGGACGTCACCATCAAGGTCACTGGCAGCGCCGTTCTCAAGATTGGCGGCGCCGAGATCCAGTGCCAGGATGGTGGTGAAATCAACATCACGCAGCCGAACCGTGGTGGTGGCAGCGACAGGGCTAGCACCGTCTTTTCGGATGATCGCCCGACCCGCAGAGACTCGCGTCCTCTTCCCATACGTGCTCGAGGAGAATCGTGGGACCGCAGCCAGGTCAGCAGCGATTACGACTTTCATCCTCAGGGGAGGCCGCCGTTCTTCTGAACGGCTACGACGATGACGAAATTGACGAAGCGATGGAGTTTTCTACGATGTCATTGAAGCGAGCGTTTTACATTGTATCGATACGATTGCTTCTCTTCTTGACATCTGGGCGTTTATTCCCCACTGTCACAACCTTTTTTTTTCCTCCTTGTTTGCTATCCATATGGACGATCATGTATATGCGGAGTCAGATCACGAGGCCCGTGGACGTTTGAGATTGTACGGCTAGGACACGATAATACGTTTTGTTTTAAGTCTGGGCATATGCGAAGGAGAGGCCTTTCTTGGTACCACCCCGGAGGATATGGCGGTCGTGTTTGCGACGTTACTCTGCCTCAACGCGGCGAAGCGTGTGTCGCCTTTTCAGCACGGCGTACGAGTTGGACATATCGATAGACAACCTGTGTCGGCATTCCGGGAAGTTCGCACTTCTTGTGCTTTTAGGGAAGGTGGCATATGGGAGATTGTCATGGCCATCTTGTGTGTTTGGAGAATCCACTTCTAGATCATTTGGAGAATAACATTTTTGCAGTGGCTGCCCCTTGCGTTGGGGGCAACCCGGTCGGGGAAAAGGATTCGGACTGGTGTTGCGGATGGCTTGCCCTTTCTGGCGGCAGGACAGATACGATACCCCTAGCATGGCTGAGCCATATAGGCCGCAATGGAAATGATATATGTTGGAACTGCAACTATTGACTGAATCGTCCAATTGTCTCGTGATATGTCGCCAGCCTGATCGGGGTCTTACACGCACGCCCTCCATCCCAATGTTAGAGGGCGATCAATTAACTGTCTGGGAGATCGGATCGACGAGCACCTCCAAGGGATGCCTCAAAAATTGCGACTCCTTTTCATGAGCTTTCGAATCCAATGAGATTGGGTGAACATGTTGGACCGGTCTCCCCACAGAGCCGATTCCTCAACCCGTCAGAGTGCTGCAATTGGCGCCGATGGAAGTGACACAGATTTGAAACGGTTCTGGAATAATCCTTTGGGATGCGAGATGGACATGATCGTAGCAAAATGAGATGGCCGACACGCGAGCTCCATTGAGACGGACGCAAACGGCGCTCGAACCTTGGCTCCGTGATCCGCCACGCGTTAAAGCCGTTTTGCTGGGATGGAGGTGCAGGACGGAACGGACGAAACAGGCAGGTTCGTGAGCGGTGGTGATTGGGTGGTGCGGTTGCTGGGCGACAGGTGGGGGCATCTCTTGACCTTTCGACGTCATGAGCGGACTGAAGCTCTCAGGGACAAGGTTGCAGCGGAGAGGGATTGACCACCCTTGGAAAAAAAAATTTAAGAAGAATGCTGCTAGAAAACGTAAATGTCCGAAGAAACTCAGCAGGACCTGACCTTAGCGTCTGGTCATCTCGAAGAAGACAAAAGCAGGGAAAACACCGTGGTTAAAAACCCCGGCTTGCGTTTTCCCCCACCAACCACCTCACTTCTACTATCTGCGCCATCCCCAGCCACGGCAATTTTTGGTTTCTATAGGAACAACCATCCCTCCACGCACGCAGCTGACCAGGCAACTCTTCCCTTCTGCTGCATCTGCATTTTTCCTAAGCGCAATTTCGAGATTTCGTGCCCACCCGCTTCTTCACCCAGCCCTCATCAGGAGTGGGTGCAAGCAGCAGCATTCCATCAACACCAAGAGATTGTCCCACCAATCTTCAACGTGTTTCTACTCACAACCACATCACCCATCGCCAAACACCCATCTCCCGACATCATGGCTCCGGCCGTCGTTACCGGCCTGGCGCACCAAGCCCGCTCCTTCATCTCGGGCAGGTTCTCCAAGCTCCCCGAGATGGCAGACATCACCGCGCGGTCGTTCGACAGCTCTATCGGTCCTTTGGCTGCTCGATCAGTCCTTATCGGCCGCAGTGCCACCCAACCAACAGAAAACCCAAGCGTAGGCGTGACTCGCCCGCAAGACATCAACAACACGGCCATCTTCGTGCTCTTCGGCCTCATCGGCGCCGCCTTCGTCATCACCGGCATCTGGTTCTTCTTCTGGGCCAAGAATGGAGGCTTCTACTTTAAGGAGGACGACTGGGACGACTACAAATCCACGGTCCTGCGCCGCAAGGGACCCAACGGCACCATCCTCTCCAACGCCACCAAGACGACCAAGCTGGGTGGCGGGAGCGTGTACAAGGACTACGACGACAACCAAACCAGCATCTCGGGCACCACGCTGTCTGGCATCACGGCCGGCGCGAGCGACGTCGTCGCCCGCGAGAAGCGCGAGCGCAAGAGGGAGAAGAGACGCAAGGAGAAGAAGGAACGCAGCCGCAGTGAGAAGCGGTCGTCGCGCAGGGCCGACGAGGCCAGCGTCCTGATCGACGAGGAGGCGGAGCGCGAGGCCAAGCACCACCTGAGGTCCTACCGTCACGAGAAGCCGGCCCGCGTCGGCGGCATGAACAAGGAGTCGGAGGCGTCCGAGTGGGACGGCTCCACGAACCCCACCGCATCGTCCGTCTCGTCTAACCTGCTCTCGAACCGCGAGACCACGCCCACCTCGACGCCGGCCAAGGGCGGCATTCGCAAGGTGTACAGCACGGCGGACCGCAACGAGGAGCGCGAGCGTCAGCGTATCCGCCAGGAGGCCAAGAGGTTGCAAGAGAAGGGCCGTTCCGCGGGAAGCTCGAGGCGCGACTTCAGCTTCCAGCGCGCCAGCACCATCGCCGAGGACCAGGCTACCCGAGGATACGCCCTGCCGCCGCCCCAGGAGGAACTGGAGCAAAGCATCCCTGGTAGCTGGGCCGAGAGCGACATTACCAGCGCTGTGGAGAGTGATCAGGGACACAAGTCGTACCACCACGTCATCCCGGGTCTGAGCAGTCAGAGCGCGGTGAGCAGCGACTACGCGGATGAGAGGCGGAAGAGGAGAAAAGAGCGCCGCCACCGCGAGCACTAAGCTTCAGTTGTGTCGTGAGAATGGAGGGGATTAGTGGCATGGTGGATAAATTGACTGGCAAGCATTGCGGATTCACGGCGTTGGGATTGAAATACGAGGGCTGGGATATGTAGATTAGCACGCGAATATGTAGATTGACGGAGAAACGACTCATGTTATTTGTCTCAATGGAAGTCAGCACCGGTATCATTGCTGTGAAGCGGCATGTTAATTTGATGTTCGTGAGATCCAAAAGTCGCAGTCCAGGTGCCTAAGCACGCTGAGGTACGTGCAGATGTGCCTATCACCTCCAGTTGGTAAGCCCAATCATTGTTCTAGCCCCGCGTCAGGGGGGACACCACCACCCCAAAACGGGGTAGCAATGCAAGTGCGATCGCCGCTGTCGGGGGTCCGGCCATACATACACTAACAAGTAATTTCTTCAAGGAAGACCCTTTTTTTCTCTGGTCTTCCCACGCAGCGACGAGGAGCAATGATGTCGCGATAACCCCTCTCCTCTCACCCACTCGCAAAGCTGAGAAACCTACTTTGCAATCAAGACGGTGAGATCCGTCCCTGAGCGGAGCTACCTCTGTCGTCACAACGCGCGCGCGCGCGCCGGCCTGCGCTATCTCAACCAGGTCGTCCGTCACACACGGAAAACTCAGAAAAAGCCGAACACACAACCTTGAGTAAAAGGGAGACACACACACTATTTTTCTTCAAAAATAGATGGTCGCCGACGAGCAATGGAGCGGCTTGGAGAACACGGTCGAGGACCCTGAAGAGACAAAAGTCATCTTCTGCGCCCTCGATTCGTTTCTGTGAGTTGAACCTCGTGAGCTCAAGAGGAAGGACGGCAACTGACGACCCAATCCAGCCAATATGCCAAGGTAGCTCACTTCAGCATCACTCACCTGAGAAGACAGTCCTTCTACGCCCTGCCGCAGGCCCATTGGCAAATGCTGGCCGCGGCCCCCTTCAACTTCCTGGACACCCTGGAAAAGACGGACGAGGCAATCGACACAAACGCCGAGCTCGCACGCGCAATCGCCCACAACGGCCTGCGCTCGTTCCACCTCATCTCGCCGGAAAGCGGAGAGCCGAAGATGCCCGAGGAATGGTTCGGCGTGGCCAAGCACAGCGACACCGACAAGGCGCGCAGCACCCTCCGCCAGTTCTACCGCGACTGGTCCGCCGAGGGCGGCGATGAGCGCAGGGCGTGTTACGGCCCCGTGCTGGAGGCCGTCGACCGCGAGCGTCGTCGCCGGGGTGAGGGGGCCGCCGGACCGGAGGAGCCGTTGAAAGTGTTGGTACCCGGGGCGGGACTGGGCCGTCTCGTTTTCGAGCTCTGTCGGGCGGGTCACGATACCGAGGGCAACGAGATCTCGTATCACCAGCTCCTGGCGTCGTCGTATATCCTCAACTGCACGACGGGACCGGGCCAGCACACGATATACCCCTGGGTGCACTCCTTTTCCAATCACCGCACGCGCACGAACCACTTGAGGAGTTACGCCGTGCCCGACATCCATCCGGCGACGGAGCTCGCCACGGCGGGGTCGTCGGTGGGGACCATGGCCATGTGCGCTGCGGACTTTTTGTGTCTGTATGCCGACGAGGAGCATGCGAATACGTACGACGTTGTGGCGGCAGTTTTTTTCCTCGACACTGCGCCGAATCTCGTGAGGTATCTCGAGACCATCTGCCACTGTCTGCGGCCGGGGGGCGTGCTGGTCAATTTTGGACCGTTGTTGTGGCATTTCGAGAATAACGCGCCTGGGAATCACGGCCGGGATACGGATGGGGACGGCGAGCACGACTACACCAACTCCACGGGTATCGCGGATCCCGGAAGCTTCGAGCTTAGCGACGACGAGGTCATGGCGCTGGTGGAAAAGATGGGCTTCGTGGTGGAGCGCCGCGAGACGGGTATCGAGGCGCCTTACATCCATGACGGCGAGAGCATGTTGACGACGATGTACCGCGCAAGTTTCTGGGTGGCACGCAAGCCGAGGTAGCCCCACTGTGTTCTAGATCGAGACAGTACAGTTTCACGCAATGATAGACGGCGGGTGCCCGAATAATACAACAATTACTTAAACTGGGTCTACAACTTGGACAAGTTCAACTCCCCGCGCTGCCACAACGAGCCACCGTCGATGGCGATGACCTCACCGTTGACGTGCGAACCCGCACGGCTGGCGAGATAGACCACGGCGCCTGCAATATCTTCCGGCTTCCCGAGCCGTCCCATGGGGTTCCCCTTTCCAATCTTGTCGGCTCCGCCGCCCATCTTCAACAGACCGTTGGACATCTTGCTAGGGAAGAAGCCGGGAGCGATGGAGTTCACGGTGATGTGCCTCGGCGCCAGCTCCAGGGCCAGATTCCTACCGAGATGGATGACCGCTGCCTTGCTTGCGCTGTATCCGTACGTTCCCTGCTTTCCGAGCGTGCCGACGCCGAGACCAGCTACCGAAGCCGTGATGATGACGCGAGCTGGGTCGCTGGAGTTACCTGCCTTCTCGAGGAGCGGGGTGAAGAGGCGGATGGTGTTGAAGACGCCCTTGACGTTGAGGTCCATTACCTTGGCAAAGGCGTTGTCGGGATGGGTGTCGAAGGCCTCGCCCCAAGTAGCTCCTGCGTTGGCGAAGAGAATGTCCACCTTGTCCGTGTGCTTTTTGACTTCGGCTACGAGGTGTTCGACGCCCTTGATTGAGGCAGCATCGGCAGGTACGGGGATGGCGACAGCGCCGGAGCTGCGGTTCGGGAGGGCATTGAGGGCCTTGCAGGCCTCTTCGCAGGCGTCGGCCTTGCGGGAAGAGATGAAGACCATAGAAGCTCCGGCCTGGAGGAAGCTGTTTCTGTTAGCGAGGCCAACTGATTTAGCGAACGACGTACGCTGAAGCGGCGTGTAGGCCCAGGCCACGGGAGCCGCCCGTGACGACGGCGACCTTGCCCTTGAGGGAGAACAGGGAGGGAAAATCTTCCAATTGAGCTTCGGCCATTGTTGCGGCTGAGAGAACAGACGTGCGCGAGGAAAGTTCGGGGGTGGAGGGAGGTCGGAATTATAGCCGGAGCTTGCGTCGCGCCAACCCCGGTCGGTGACGTTTGCGGGGAGAGATACCGAGCCTCGGCTGTCCACTAGCCCCGGCTTGGTTCATCGACCCACACCTGAACGTGGGGTGCGGAAAGGTGCATTTTGGCTTCGCTCGTGGGGTGCTATATCAGCATACAAGGCACGGACGACAAGGGTATTGGGGCGCAGTTGAAGAAATGATAGATCATTTGGGGGTTGCCAATCTGATATAGATGCAGAACAGATAAATATAATGAGATCGAAATGCAGTCTTCCATGGTCTGTTTCCATCTTGCTGTCGTTTGGTTGATGATGCAAACATCGTGCCGGAGAGAAAATCCCAGTAAATGTCATCAATCATAAATCATGGCTGAAACGTAATAGATTGCCCGCAAAGGGGCTACTAGCTGAAGCAGTCAGAAGGGAGAAGGCCCTCAATGCTTACAGCTGTTGAAACGTGTGGGCCAAAGAACGGCCAGGATCGACTTGATCCCTTAGTACTTCTGCTCCCAGCAATAGTCAACTGCTTGTCGGATGAGAGCGATCTCCTCCTTGACAATGCTACCGATGAAGAACACCTTGACGTTGTGTTCAATCGTGGTGAGTTTGGCGTAGTTGATTCGCGATTCCTTCGAAAGTCTCTCGCCTTCGATGTTGAGTCTCGCTTTCACTGGGCCAAACCCGAGGACTGGTTCCCCCTTGATCTTGTGTGGTGAACGAGTCTTTTCGTGAATGATACCATGTTTTAAAGGTTTCACGCCGCTCTTGCCGCAGCCTCGACCTCCGTAGGTAAGGATCGGCCTGCAACGTCAGTTAAGGTTAGGGCGCGGAGTGCTTGACGACTTACACGCAGGTTGAATGCCCCTCGTCTGTGGCCACAACAACGAATCTTCTAGGCCCCACGTAGAAAAGACCGCCGTAGGGGTCTCTCATGGCCTGCTTGTCGGTGATCGCCGCCGTCGCCGTGCTTCCTCGTGGTTCTGACCACACGACTTTGAAGATCTGCAGAATTAGCATCGGAAAGATGAATTCAATGGGTCGTTCTCCTTACTGCACCCTGCTTGAATTTGCCAGACGGCTCGACTCTGTAGCCTGTGTTTGGTTAGAAAGATAAAACATCTCATTGGCGTCGCAGACGTACGAGAATCCAAGCGTCCGCCATTTTCGACGATTTCACTTTCGTAAACGGGTCTTCCTGCCTTCGGTGTCACCTGGCCGTCATCGCCCTCGTCTTGTGCAGAGTAGGCCCCTAATGCTGTCAGTATAATTTGTTTTACACGATAAGTCAACGTACCGTATGTCGGCTCCGTCGATGATTCCCCTTCGGCGGCGTATCCGAAGTTTTGCTGATCACTAGCACTAATGGCCTCCCTCACCTCAGTCTCGTAGTCCTGCGGCGGTTCGGCTGTTATTGTCAACTTGATTCACGGCATAGACTCAAGTGACTCACGATCATAGCCATTCGTCTGACTGTAGTCTGGTTCGGTGGGGAGAACTATGTCTTGTTAGCATGTTTTTTTTTCTTGGACGTCAACGGCTGTCCTACGTTGTTCCTGCGTGGGCTCAGTCTCGTAGCTGGTGTGGCCCTCTGCTTTCATGGGCGCGCCGTAGAAGGGATCCAGCGGCGGCTCATCAGGTACAGGCTCAGGTTCGGGTTCGCCAGCGTCTTGTGGTTCGGGGTAATCTGCGGCCGTGGCTTTGCCCTTTCTTCTGCTCTTCGACTTGGGCTGTGTTTCTGTGACACGCATTAGGAGTCAAACGTGTGCGCGGAGAAAACATTGACTAACCATGCGAGTCGACCTGTGACCCATAGCTGTAATCGTAGCCGCTGTCATGGTCCGGAGTCGTGGTGAGGTTGTCAAAGTCTTCCGTGATCTCTTCTATGTCGGGCGGATGGCGTGGAGTCTCCTCAGCCTGTTGTTGCTGTTGCTGCTGCTGTACGGAAGTAGCTCCTTCGTCCCACTTGTACTCGACCTCGCCTATGATTGTCAGCTATTGCAATGTATTGGAGCTTTTGACTCACCATTCTTCTTGGTCTTGTAGCAATAGTATCTACCATGCTCCTCGGAATAAACCCAATCACTCCACGCGCTTCGTCTGCTGGAGCTATGCTTAGGCATGATTGCATCTCGTGGCTACAATTTGCGTGTGACTAGGCCAAAGTGTCGATCGAAGGAAGGCGTTGTACTGGCCAGACTCGGGGGGGCTGATGGGTCCTGGTGAAAAGGAATGGACGGGGCAGTTGAGCCGCAATACGAGTAAAGAGACAATCGACAAGCGAGTCGGGTCGTTCTCAGATTTCCGGGTCGAACGTAGGATAAATGCAGCAGGATGTAGGCTTAATTGGTGACAGCAGCTGCGCGACAACGCGTGACGTATCTGGGCGAATCTTACTGGCAAATACTTGTCGACCGAGTTGGTGTGGCATACTCTTACAGCAGAATTCAGCAACAGATGTCCTGCATGCCCTCGGTGCTCAGTTCCAATCTGGAGTGAGGAGATCCCAAGTTCGAACAAGAGAGGAGGGGGAGAGGGGGAAAGACGGACAGAGAGAAGCAGCAAGAGGGTGTGGAGGTATGCGACATCTTTCCGGCTTTAGCCTTTGATAAGGTAAGGTAGAGAAGACGCACGCTTTCCATCAGTTATCCCGCTCGACGTGGAGACGGGAAAGCAACGAAATAGACGCCAGCTTCGGCTGTCGCGTGGTGGTTCTGTGGACGAACCCCGGTGGTGGTCTCTGGCGTACGACGCAAGCATTACCAACCCTGTCCCTGCCGTACCCATGAAGGCCCGAAGTAGGATCACTGGCCGTGTCCTCGCGGCCTGATAGAAGACTCGGTACAGTTACATGCGGCAGCGGAATTGAGAAGGGAATGGCGAAAATCAGGCTGTGGATCTCGTGCATGTAAAGGTGATGCTGGGTGTGGCTCACTCGAGGTTCCCACCAGTAACAACCCCGCGCCCGCAGCGCTGAGTGACTCCTCATTGTCAAGGTAAGGTGCCTTACCTTACCTACTCCACCTTGTCCATCAGGTCTGCCAGTGGATCACTATCCGGCGCCGAGGCCCCCCACGGCAGCTAGCGAGTTAGCGACTCCATTAGCATCGTGACTGACAAACCCTTATCAGGCTTAGCTCCCATTGAGGCGACCGTAACGGTTCTGGTTGGCCTAGGAAAGCAGTGCTCGGGGGGGGGGGGGGGGTTATCCTCCAGCCCTCAAAGACCCCCCCTGATGGAGTGCACGGGAGGCAGATGGTCGTTTACCGACAACGTGCCCGTGCCAGTGCAGCGGCTCGAAGCTCAGAAGCTCATCATCTTGCTGCCACGACTTCTCTCCCTGCGGACAAGCGGCAGGCAGAGACTGGATCTACGTAAGGTAGGTAATTTTAGATGCATACCGACCGGGACGCAATCAACGTGTGCAACCAAGCTTGGCCCTTGACCAAGAAGCGCAGCCTTCCCTTCACAGCAGAAAAACAAACAGAGAGCCGCTGCTCGCCTTACTTTTCTGGGTGATTCAGGGGGAACTCGAGGGCAATAGCCCGCCCGTCCACCGACTCTCTCAACCTCCGAAATACCGTCTTGCATCTTCGAATTCGTCGTGGTCGCCACGAAGCATCAGATTGTGGCAGATAATGGAACATTATCACCACCAGCATGCACCTTAGCCCATCGTCATGGCTCCTAACGACTTCCCCGACCCTCGGTCATTCCCTTCAAGCCCGTCAGGGCATGGCGTATCTGGCCAGTTTTATGATAGATCACATCACACCACACCCACGAAAGAAGATCGCGTCGACGTCAAGCTCGTGCCTATATCATCATCGCGTCTTTTTCCATCTTCCTCAGTGAAACTGGATCCTATTACTCATCACCCAGCTGCCCCGTCTGCGCCATATCGCCTAGAAACTCCTCGTCGCCGTGATGATGGCGGCAAGTCAGACCGGCCTCACAACACTGGGCCAAATCCGGACATGCCCGGAATTCCTCCACCACCTCCGCCTCTGGGGGACAGACTGAGGAGCACAGCAAGTATCCGCCGGCCTCCGCCGCCGCCGCCGCCGCCACCACCACCACCACCACCACCACCTCCTCCTCCTCCTCCCAACAAAAACCCGAGATTGAATGCCCTAGTTGCTCCTATGTTGTCGTCTTCTCATCGGTCGTTTCCCTCAGAATCATGGCGACAGGGATTCACGCTGTCGGACTCTGAAGCTAGTTCTGATGAACTCGAAGAATACTTGGATGATTCAGAAAATGACGACGTCTTTGATCAGCAAAATCGAGCATCGTTTCCTCCCCTTATGCCTACTGTGCACTTAACAACGGCATTGGGCCGGGATAGAAGGAAGATGACGAATGTCATCACGAGCAAAGTCTCGCGTCTCAAGCATGCCCGCAGTCCAGTCCCCAGCTTGGACGCTGATGCGTCTTCCGTGGCTTCGACTGCTTCCTCCGTCGACGACGCTGTTCAACGGCTGTGGATTCAGATGAAGGGACGGCGTGGACAAGTCAACGGCATCAAGCAGGAAATGGCGGGAAGGCGCAAAAATCTTCGCGACATTCGCCAGCGTAAGGACGCAGCCGACAATGCGTTCATGAACATTCTTCGCCCTATTCTCATCCGGGGTCAGCACAACATTCTGGATACACTGAATGCCACGCTGGACGAGAGGTTTGCAGAAATGCAAGAGCTTCGCACCGAATATTACACCCTTGAATCAGACTACGAAGGCCTGGAGATTAGTCTCGACGAACAAGAAGAGTATCTGAACAACATCGAAACTCGCTTCTTCAGCCTACTTGCGGCAGAGAGCACAGGTGCTGCACGAGAACTCGAGATGGAAGACTCTGATGACGACGAACCGGAACATCAGTCAAACACGCCACATGACTTAATGGGCATTTCGCGGAACGGACCGACCGAAGAGGCCCATCCGCTGTGGCAGGATCTCGTAGCTGCTATTGGAGACTTGACCAACGCCCAGGACGAGTACGAAGAACTCAGTCTCATCCATAATCAATACGCGTACAGCATCAACATTAAAGAAGCTGCTGGCAAAACTCCGAGTCCAGACGAAATCGAGTTCATTAATGACTACCCCGAAGAGGAAAGCGAGAAGCGAGAGAACATCGAACGGTTAGCCGAAGAAGTGCAGAGGCTGAAGCAAGTTTGCGAAGAAAACGGAGCCATGAAGAAACACCCATCCTTTAGAATAGCTCATGCGCTCGATCCAGACATCGGTGAAGACATGGCTCTCGACGAATCGTGGCCTGAATCGGGGAGCCTTGCACATCGCCGGTTCCCAGACCTCTTGTCCTGTCCTAACCATGTCCTCAGGACGCCGCCATTGACAGCTCTGAACGACCTGCGGCGGGCGGTTGGGCTTCCTGCGAATCATCCCGTCAAGAAATCACAGCTGCAAGCTGCGCAGAAAGAGTTCGCCATCTCTAATCTGATGATCGAGTTCAAAGGGGACGACAAATCGGATTTTGTTACTCGTTGGCTATTGCATCAACTGCGGACATCACCTGTGGCCGTGGAAATTCTGTACGCGACATTCGTCCATGAGGCTAGGTTGAGGATCGAGAATTTACACCGATGGCAGCAAGATGTTCTCTTCTATTGGTGGAGGGATGACGCTGTTAAGCCGCGAGGAGACTTTGTCGGGCCAACGACTGAGAGCAGCATGGCCATGCGGTTTCAAGGTGCTACTCAGCTTACCACGGCCTTGGTTGATCGAAGTCGTCAGACATCCTCGCCATCCTCCGGTGCGCCCATGGAGGGCCGTGGGCAGGGTTTTCGAGACGCGATGGCCTGAGATGTGGCTGTCTTGTGATTTTATTGACTTCTTAACGAGCGGATTGAATTGTTGAGCGTACTAAATTTAGCAGCAGACTTGTTCGGTGACGTTAGTGGAAAACAGAACGACATCGGTAGGAGTGTTTGGGTCGGCCTCAGATTTGGTTCTTTTTGTCTTGATTTCTCTGTTGGCGGCACCATCGATACCTCGCATCAGGCTCGCTACTGTTGGAATTTGGCGCAGGATCTCAAACTGGTTAGTCATATTTAGAGAATACAAGGGGATCGTCCAAACTCACAGGGGCAGTTTAGCTGCCGGCAGCGAAGCTAACAAGCCGTTCGGCTGACGTTCTAATCACATCGCCATGGCTCGTCCCGAATGTGGGGTTTACGGCCGAGTGTTTTCTTTCTTTTGGTCTGACCTCGACGACGACGGCCAAAGTCACAGTACTTCGTCGCTTATCACTCGAGGCTAATGCAGCCTGTTCTGCAAAGAGTCACAGAAGCGGAACGGGAGCATGTGATTCAACGCGCCAAGATGGGGGGAAGGCCCGCTCGGCTGCGTGGGAAGACAATTGCAACGCGGGGTTGAGCGGATGGCACGATACCCTTTTTTTTTTCTTCTTTGGCACTTGTGTTCTTCCCCCATATGCAAGGCGCGGGACATAAGGGCTGCCAAACTCATCACCATTTTTTTTTTTTTTTTTTTGAACAAGACCTATCGCGACTCTTGGAAGTCGGGAAACTACCAGCAAGGGCAGGCTTCAATGTCGCACGCAAGGAAAGGCGGTGACGACGTTTGGGAAATGGGATTCGCTCCTCGGGAATTTGGGCGGCTGACGGGTTGCATTTGGGTGCCTCGAGAACGGGCGAATCACCTGGCCGTAGGGCTGAGGAGGGAAGAATTGACAATTCCAAAGCCCCGTCTGAATTACATTTGGGATTTTTCCAAGAACTGATGGTCGTCGATGTTTCCTTTTTTTTGGGGGGGGGGGGTCTATGACAAAGAAGGATTGGTGCCACGTTCTTTGGAGGAAGGGGGGGCAGAAGGGTCATCTGTCGAATTATCCACGGCAGGCCCCGACGGATGTGTAGGCTCGCGCCGTGGTTACGCCGCATGGTGAGAAACGTCGTCGTCATGGTGGGCAGTACTGGCGATGCTCAGCCTGATTTCTCCTGGGAGAAGGATTCAGAGTTGGTACCAAGTGGGAGTCGGTCATGGTATGAGGAATCTCTCTCCTCGGAGATGGCAAATCCTTGAGGTCTTGCCTGGTCATGCTGATTCCCATAGCTGGATTCGAGACTATCGGAGCTCACCCGTCGGTGCGACGACGACAACAACAACAACAACAACAGGGCATTCGCGACAAAAGTAGACTGGCCCTCAAGTTAACCCAACCCAGCTTAACCTCGCGCCGTCCCAGCCCTACGAACCCGATCAAACGGGGAGGCTAGCCAAGGTTGTTCGTAGCCCGAGCTGCAAAGCAAAGCAGGAAAGAACTGCACTTTGAGCTACTGAAGCGATCCTTTTTTTTTTCTACGAAGCATCTTCCCGCAGGATGCGTGTGTGGCTTGGCTTTGAGGCGGTGAGGTGGCTGCCACGCGAGGAGGCGGGGGTGGATGAATGGTTCGCGGTCGCACGAAGCTTAGTGAAACGGTGGGGTGGAGAATAATGGCGAATCCCTTAACTCTAAAAGGTAGTTCTCTCGTCGAGCTTGTTTGACGTTATGTCAGAGTCAAAAACGAAGCTAGTTGATTGATATATCCCATTATCGTCGGTTTTAGGAGCAAAAGTAAATATCAGCTTATCATATTGCCTCGTGGGTGAATCGAACACCCGATCTCCTCATTACTAGTGAGGCGCTATACCACTTAGCCAACAAGGCTTCAATTGTTAGTGAACAGGTTGGTGGCGAGACAGTTTATGATCCACAGCGAGACCCCATTCTTCACCACCAGCAAGTCGGACCAGCTTGTTTGCAACTTATGTGTTGCCCGTAGGCCGACCAAGTGCGTACTTACCAACCGCTCGCGTCTCTAATGTGTGCCGTCCTTCGGCATGAACTAGGTGGAATATGCGCAAGTTGGCTTTGTGGTAATGTACAGTGGTATCTCCTCCATGGGTAATAGCCTCAGTTAGCCCAACCAAGACCCAGGAGCTCCAGGCCCCGACGCCGGAAAGATGTTATGGTTATGCGTGTGCTTGTGTTTTTCTGTAATTTTCCGTTGCATGGTATTGCATAACGGTCCTTTTTCTTCATCTTGTTTACCTTCTCCCCTTTGGAGATTTGGTTTTGAAATACTTGGGTACTCCCCTTGCCATTTTCCTTTTCTTTTTTTACGCCGCTGTCCGTCGTCTGAAGAGGATCTCGGCGTTGGGATCCGGCGACTTGCTCATGACCATGACCATCGGCTTAGGCCTCGACTCGCCCTCCTTGAGCTTGATGTCGTAGTTGAGCAGGAAATATGCCAGGGTCATCTTGATCTCGTTGCCCGCAAAGAAGCGTCCTGGGCACGCGTGCTTGCCGGCGCCAAAGTAAATGTTGGTGTCGCTGATGCTGGTGAACTGCCATCTATTTGCGTCCTCGTCGGACTTCTGTCGTAGCTTGTAGAAGCGCAGCGCGTCGAAGGTGTCTGGGTTCTCGAAATACCGCTCGTCGTGCGAGATACCAGCTTGCGGCGCTAGCAGCTTGGTGCCGGAGGGCAGGTGCGTGCCGTCGGAGAGATCGATAGGCTTGATGACCTTTCGAATGAATGATGCTACAAGTACGATTAGACGATATTGTATAATGGCATGAGCTGAAGAACTGACTGATGTTCCCTGCCAAGCGCTGCGTCTCCCTCATGAAGCTATCCAGCTTCTTAAGCTTGGCCATGCTCTCCTTCCTCGCCCACCCGTGCTCAACCTCCAGAACCTGCCGCGCCTCCTCGCGCAACATCTCCTGCGCCTCGGAATTGGCCGCGAGGTCGTAGATGCAATCCGTGACGAGGTTATTCGTCGTGTGGATCGATGCCGCCGCGAGGATGAGCTGCAAATGCGCCTGGGCCCTGATGTTCGTCTTCTCCTCCGCCGGCAGCGCTTCCACGAGCCATTGGATCAGGTCGTCGGACGCCTTCTCATAGTTCGGCATCTCGAGGTCGCGCACCCTCTCCTCGATGACTGGCTTCAGCATGTCGGTCGCCAGGTCAATGTCCTTTGCGATCTGCCGCAGCTCCGAGACCATGTACTGCGCGACGGGCCGCGCCCAATCTGGGAACAGCTGCATCTTGACGACGGCGACGAAGACGTGGATGGCAAAGTTGATGCTGATGTCCATCCACTTCTCCTGCCGGTTGATGTCGGATCCCACGAAGGCACGGCCGCTAATCCGTGCAATGGCTCGTAGCGCGAACGGTTGAAACTTGACCGGCGTCCAGTCTAAAAGGGGTTTGTCAGCACAAAAATGGCGGCGGGTGAGGCTTAGCCAACGACAATGACATACCCCTGCATTCAGGGAACTCGGAGGCCACGACGTGCTCCAGCTCGCCTTTGAGCTGCGGCACGAGTCTGGCCAGGTTCTGGGAGAGCTTGCATCGGACAAGCGTGGACAGCAAGTCGGCGTGGGGGCCTAGCGTGAATTTGGTGTACCGACTCAGCATAGCTTCGTCGACGGCTTCAGTCGCGCTGAGTATGTCTTCCGGCAAGCTTCTCAGCTCGCCGATGAGCCTAGCGGGGATGAGGACCTGTAGGCCTTCTGTCGCCTTGATCTGGTAGACGGTGTCGCGAAACTTGGGGCAATGTCAGTTGGCAAACAGCTAGCGCACACGCAACGTTCTTACCTTGCCATAGCTGTCACGAATCAACGTCTCGGCATCGAACATCCATTTCGTCTTGGCCGCCTTGTAGAACGGCAGTGGCAGCTTCTGCTTGCGCGATTGGAACAGCCATGCCACTACGAGTATCGCGCTGATGGCAACATAATAGCTGAAGTGCTTGCCTCCGGGCACGACCTGGGGCAGGTTGAGCTCCATGGGCATGGATGACGACATGGCGGCTGATTGATTCATCAGAGAAGTGTAAAGTTGTGACGATGTTTAAGATTGAACACTAGGAAATAAAACAAGAAAGTGAAAGAATGAGAAGATGATCCTCATGAAAGCAGAAATAAGTCTAACGGGGTATCAGTCAATCCAACGCGCAAACAAGAAAAAAAAGAAAGGAAAAAGCGCAAACAACGTCAAGGCGAGCGGTATCGAGTTCGAGTCGAGTACAAGGGGTTCCGAACTCGAGATCAGATCGTAAAGAAAGCCGCCTGGGGATATGAGAGACTTCCCGGGGCGTAGAGGGAAGTATGACGACTTGGGAATGCCTTCAAGACATTGGCCATTAGAATCAAAGATTAACCAGTCAGGCCCTGCGTTAGAGTCGAAGATGCGATGGTGGCATAAAGGTTTGCTGCCCAGGAAGACAGAAAAGTCAAAAGGACAAAAATAACGAATTGTCCAAGATCGGGATTCCGGAATCCTAGCCGCGGTTCCTGTTTCCCAAATATCCCGTCACTATTGTTTCTGTCTCTTTTTCCTATTTCCCCTTCCTCTTCTTCTTCTTCTTCTTTGTTTCTCTCAGAAGCGTCGTCCAGCGTCGTCGTCGATGTCTTCTCGGATTTTTGTTGTTCTGTGTAGGGGTATATCTTCTGCAAAAAGCACCTGAGTCCAAGAAAGGAATAAAACCAGGAAACCGAGTAATGAGACGGAGGAAACCTCCACAATAAGAACAGAAGCCAAAGGCAACAAGAAAAGGAAGGAAAAAAAGGCAGGAGGTAGAAAAGAAAAGGCAGGGTAAAAACCGGAAATCGATGTTAGGTTGCTTGGTGCCTGTGCAGCAGCAGCATCCATCGCAGTACCTTAAGGTAACAAGCCGGTCGGCGCGCGCAAGGTGCATACACCAGAAACAGACGACATGCAACGCAAAGCAGGGCTTCCCGCTTCCTTCCCGACAACAACCCAAGACGCTACGCAAGCCATACCCAACCTCACATCAAAGGCCGGGCCTGGAGACAGGACCTCTGTCGAACCGGGCCTTGCTACCTCCCGGCGGCGTTGCGAGTGAGTGAAGCTCGAGGTACCTTTACTGTGATACCGTACCTTACCTTACCTTCACCGACAGTAGCAGCACCAGGCACCTCACCGTTCCCCCATTGCTTCATGGAGAACCCAGGACGGGGCCGGGGGGGGGGGGCAAGGACCGCTAAGCTTGACCTTGCACCTGGGCCGGGTACGCTGTGGGTGAAATTCGTATGGTTTGGGAGTTTGGACCGAATTGGGACGTGATCGACTTCTGTTTCCTTGGGCGTCTCTGGCGGTTTCGCGGACTTGCCAGGCGCATCTGAAACATGGATGGTCAACAGGAGTCCTTCGGGAACAGCCACCTCCGGATTTTAGCTTGCTTGCCCACCCCGTGCATCGAAAGAAAGAGCCCCGAACGTGTTGTTACTGGCGGCGTATGTTTTGGTTCAATCGTCCTTGCATTGGGTGGCAATGGAGAATCGTCTGTCGGGAATTTAGTCGATGTTTTCTGGCACTCCATAGCTTCTTGTTACCTAGTTGTAACCAGTTGCCGTCACCGCTGTCGACGATTTAGTGATTGAGATAAGATAATAGACTAAGATGAGGTATTCTGTAAGAAAAATTGTGAGGTGCCGAGGTCTGATCTTAGGTAATTCCTCCACCAAGGACAGCCTCCCTCCTCCCAGGTGCCCCAGCTGCCTTCCCAGTTATATACCTTAGAATACACATCCCACCTGCCCCTTCTAGTATGGATACAAATCACGACAGGGTATCAGGTGCCCGCACCTGGCGGACGGATATATACATAGATCCACGCACCCCATAATATATATCTAGACTTAGTATAATATAACATAGATTATACCCCTTATAATTAGTAGCATAACTATATATAATACTAGTAGATTGCCGCCTGGGATAATTATATATCTAAGTTAATCTATTATTTATCTAAACCTAAATCCCTTCTCAAATTTCTAAATCTTATAGCTAGACTTACTACTATAACCTACTACTAATAATATTATTAAGCCTAACCTTATCTAATAACTAATAACGCCTATAGAAGCCGATCTCTACTAGTAGTCCAAAGAGCTACTTAAATTTACTAATACTAACTACCCTTATATATAAATACTAGAAGATTTTAATTTATTATTTAGAGCTAATATTATAAAAATAATCCTACCTAATATAACTGGGGCTACCTACTTTAACTAACTATTCCCTATTAAGTAGCTAATATCTAAGTTAGTATTCTAATCCTTCCTTAGGATATAGTATTAATAAGCAAATTTATATAATATATAGCAATAGCCCGCTATAGCCTCGCTAGTAAGGCTAGTAACTAACCTTAACGACCTAACTCTTAACCTTACTACGCTAAGCCTAAACTCTAACCTATTAGGCTATAGCTTCTATAACTTATAATATATTAGTTATATTAACTTCCTACTTATAACTATATATTAATGAAGCTATAGTAATAGCCCTATTATATTATTACTATTTAATAACGAGGAAGGTATAGATATACCTCCTATCAAAGAGCCTCGTGCGAATATATATAATAGTCTACGATATACTATAATAGATAATAGTTATTAATGACCTAACCCCTAGGGTTAATAACCCCTTACTATATAAGTAGTAGCTAACTTATTAGTATCTATTATATAATAACTAGAGTAATTATAAACTAATAATATAATAAACTTATTAGTAGGAGTAATTTAATAACTAGAGGCTATAATCTATAATAACGCTAGTAATAGTAACGCTATAAACCCTACTATTCTTAGATTAGTTAATATTAGTATATTTAACCTAATAGCTTATAATCTAGAACTCTTTAGTATAGTTAGTAATAATAAGATAATTATCTATATAGATATCTACGCTTTTATAAAATAACTTATAAATCTTATAGAATCTAGAAGCCTTAATAGTATTAAATTAGTATAGACCTAATACCTCTCAAGTCCTATATTAGTATAGTACTTATAGGTATTATCTAATACTAACTAATCACTACTATATAATTCTAAAACTATTAATAGTATTACTAATAGAATCCTAGAACGATTTAAATTATACTATAGCGAGGCTATATATTAGTAGAAGATAGTAATATTTAAACTACTTAATATATATAATAGCAAGGATATATATATATTTATATAATCTATAATTAGAGATACTAAGGTATATAGCGTAGCTAAAAAAGGATATATTAAGGCTATATATAAAGCTCTTAATGGGACCCTATAGATAATTATCCCACTACTAACGTCTATAACTATATTAGATACCTTTATTACTAATATTAGGAACTATGAATTCGCTATTTATAAGCTTATACACGAACGCTACGCCTACTATAATAGCAACTTTAATATTAACTAATAACCTCCCTTCTAGACCTATATAAATAAGAATACTTAGTTTAATTAAGGCTAATTTAGCTAACCTCCCTACTATAACTAATATCAAACTAACTAACTACTATTCTAGTATACTAATTAGTAAATAGCCCTTATAATACTATATTATAATAGTAACTGATTCTAGTAACATAATAGATACAGATTTAGAGGTAGCTATAACTAGTAGCGAGGAGGTTATAATAACTATAATAACTATAATAATAACTATAGATATTAAGGTAATTAATTCTAATTCCCTATAGGATAGCAACCTAACCTATACTAGCTAAATTAACCTGCCTAATCCCCTACTAATTAATAATAATAAGAATGAAGCGTAATCCTAGAGAACTAACAATTTCCCTATAAGCCTAATATAACTATAGGCTTAATATTTAGATAGTTATAATAAGTCACGAAGGCATACTAAAGTAATTATTAAGCCTAACTAGATATAATAATATACTAATTATTAGAAGTATTATAGCTAGAATTATAGTCTAATTATAATAGTAGTTACTAGTCTCTATTAGTTACTAATAATAGAGACGATATACTATCCTACTATAATTTTAATAATATAGATTACTATATAAACGTAAATAACGAGTAGCTATAGCTAACTTAACTACCTAACGATATCTAAGATATATATTATATTAGAGCTATATTTAACGATCCCTGGAGATAATACTATATTTACTTATAAACTTTCTCTAGTAATAATAGCCTTTATTATTTATAGCTAATATATAAACTAGTATATAACTATAACTAATAACGCTAAGTAATTAGCGTTTGTAGCTAAAACTCTAATTAATACCTTAATAGTACTAATACTAATATTACCTTAGAACCTACTAATTATTAAATCCCCTATTAATATAGCTACCTAAATTAGCGCTAGGTTTAGATTAAGAATATAGACCTACCTTTATTACTAGATTATACCTAATACTTATAACCTAGACTAAGTTAATATCTATACTAATACTAGATATTTATTATTATTAGTTAACTAGGTATTTCTATCTAAATAGTACCCTATGCTATATATCTAAATACGAGCGTCTCTTATTATAGTTAAAGGTATTAGTAATAACTAATATTAGGCAGACTAATATATTATTATAAATCTAAACTTTAGAGGGACGACGTTTCCTAATAATAAGCTAGCTATTATAATATTCTAATGCGAGGTATTTATTATAGATAACCTCTATACTAACCTGCTATTAGGTATAGATTGCCTAGGACCCGAACGTTTCAATATCCTTAATTTAAAAGGCTACTTAGTTATTATATTATATGATATTAAGATTCTAATAGCTATAATATACTATCGCAACTAATATAACGCGAAGGTAGTAATATTATATATAACTAAAATCCTACCTAAGTTATATAATAAGATTTAGATCTATTATAAAGTTAGAGATAACTCGCAAGACCTCCTTTTTAAGCTAATTAATAACCTTCTAGTTAGTATATTTACCCTTATAATAGACGCTAGTATTAACAAAGTTATAGTTCGTAACGACTATAATATCTTATAATAAGTTCATAAGGGTACCCTGCTAGGTTATCTCATATCTATTAACCCGTTTATATAAGCCTAGATAGTTAATACTAATAATAGTATTAAAATAGCGGAACTAGCTATTTAAAAGCTATCTAACTATAACGAATAATGCCTTACTAAATAAAGCAAAATGATAACTACTTACCTAATAGGAGTTTATATTTATAATAGTTAACCTAATAATATAAAGAAACTAGCTAATCTTATTAGTAAATTTAATGATATCTTCTATAAAACCGGATTTATTTATATCCTAGATAATAAATAACTATAAGTCTACTTTAAGTCTAATTAGTAATAAAACCTTCTAAAGGAGTAGAAGATCTTCTCTATTAAACCTAATAGTTATAAAGTTATAAAAAAGATAATTAATAAGCTAGTAGTAAATAATAAGGCTTTTCTAACTAAGACCTAGGTCCTATTTATATTCCTAGTATTTGTTATCTAGTAAGAAGTTCCTAATAAGAATACTATAATAACTAATAGTAAGGTTTATATAAAGCGAAAAGGTCGTATAGTTATTAATATATATATACTTAATAAGATTATTCTTTTAGATACCTACCTAATAAAATCCTAAGACTATATAATATCTAAATATACTAATACTACCTATATTTTAACCTTCGACCCGACTGCCTTTTACTACTAATAGCGCGTATACTTATAATCTAAATAGGCTTTCACTATTTCTATAACTAATAGTTAGTATATATTTAACTATCCTATTATAGGCTATAAGACCTCTGACGTATATATATAATAATAAATTAACTAGATATTATATAATACTACTAGAGATATATATTATAATAACGTTATAGCCGCCTTAAAAAGCTATAACTAATATATTACTAACTTATACTAAATCCTAATAATACTAAGATAACGTAATATCTCTATTAGTCTATCTAAGTCCTAAATTAGGTTTCTATTAGTAGTATTTCTTAGTAAGCTCGTAGATTTATTTAAGTTTTTAACGCTAGCTAAGAAGTTAGATACCTTAAAGAAGCTAGCTTTCCTAACTACGTTAAAGGTATTAGAGCACTTCCTTAGCGTTATTAGATCTATATATTATAATATCTAGTAGTATACTAATATTATTAAGCTATTAGAAGTATATAAGATAATACTATTATAGATATATCGTCGTATTAATAAGACTATAAGTAACTATATTATAATAAAAATAATAAAACTAGTTTAAAACTAGTAAGTAAAAGCTATTAATATTCTCCTCCTAACTACTAAGGAGATTAATATATTTAACTAAGTAAAAGCGGAATATAAGGAACAATAGCAGGTACAGGGTATAGAGCCACGCTATTAGCAAAATATTAGCGAATTAGTAGTAAATATATATACCCTTAAGAAAGCTCTATAACCTAGAGACTTAGAAGGTTAAGTAATAGTTTAATATAACTATATAGACTTATATTTTAGTATTCTAGCCCTTCCTAGTTTAAGCTTATAGCTATACTCTTATAGGTTTATTACTTCTACCTCGATTTAAGAAACTAGTATTAGTTAGAATATCTAAAATAAACTAGTAATAGTATACTAATAAACTAGTAACGGAGTTTAACTATACTAAACTCCGGGCTAAGTATATAGAATATAACTAATAGGGTCTTACCTAATATAATATAAGTTGCTTGCTAAGCCCTAAGATATAAGGAATATAGCGCGGATACTATAGTAAGGGGATAGATAACCCTAGTAATAATATAGCAGGAGAGATAACCCTAAGGGGGTAGGCTTAGTCCTAGATAGTACTAGAGTAGGTAGACTAACTCTTACTTAGTAAATAAATAATAAGTAGTAGCTAAAAGGGCACCCCGCCTAAGACCCCTTAAGAAGCTAGCGTCTTAGGTATCCTTACCTAAGTAATAAGACTATATTAGAGATAGGAAGAGAGCTATATAGAGCAGATATATCTATAATAGTAGTAGTATAAGGAATAAACTACTACCCTACTATAGGAACTTACTAACCGCCTAGTAACGAGGTACTTATAGAGAGAATATAAGAAACCCCCTATATATAACTACTATACTATAAATAAGAACTTTATTATAAACTAGGTTAGTAACTAGATCTAGGTAATTAAAAACGCATACTAACTATATACTAGTAGTATACTAGAGTAATAGATCTAATAGGCGCTTATAAAGATAAGCTTATCCCTATAAACCTAGTAGTAATACTATAAGGCTAGGCTAGAAGGAGACCTAGCTTAGGCTAACTTTATAGTATTTATTTACTAATAATATATTAACCTAGAGCTTTAAGAGCGGAGGTATTATAAGAAGCTAGATATAATAAGGTAGAAGGAGACATAGTTATTAATATAGTTTTTTACTAAATAGTTGGTAATATATTAGAACTTAAGTATAGTTAGTATAGAAGATAGTAAGGCTAAGGCTTATATATTATACTTCTAACTCGCCCCCTTTTTATATAGGGAGCTTAAATATTAGAAAGTTAAAATATAAAAACTAAGGAATATAGCTATAAAAGTAAAACGCTTATAAGAGATGTATTACTAATAGGGTAGCGAGACCCTATAGAGTAAAAGTAAGAAGTAAGATATAAGTAAAGAATATATATTAGGAGTCCCCCTTATAGTAAGGACGAGCTAAAAGGGGGGCTAGTAAAGCCCTAGCTATAGGACTACGCGAGGTTCCTAGAGCTTAATACCTTATTAATTAGTTAGTAGTATATTATAGGGATCTAATAGGAGCTAGCTTATATTTAGCCCTAGTATATAGCTTATAATTTCTAACCCCTTAGTATACTTTAGCTATAAGAAGAAAGGGTATAAGAGGGTAAACTACCTAGATAAATAATAAAGTATAAATAAAATACTAGTAAGATACTAAGCGTTTATTAAGAAGGTAAGGGTTAATAAAATCTAATCTATAAGGGAGGTTAAGGAACTTAACTTATTAAAAAATAAGTAAGCTAGGGGATTATATTAATAACCCCTATACTTATATTAAAACTAGATACCTTCCTAAGGGGAGATATTATAAAGGGATAGGTAATTATTCTCTAGAATATTACTAGATAAGAAGTAGTAGTAGATATAGATTCCTATTCCTAAGTTAATATTATTAGTAGTTAACTAGTAAAGTCCTTATAACTATAATCTATAGTAGCGCGCGCCCCTATATTAGAAAGGTTTAATAGGTCCTCTATAATAAACTAGAATATATATTAGTTAACCTTCTTCTTTATTAACTTAAGGGGATAACTAAAGAAGATATAGCGACTTTTTACTAAGGCTCCCCGCTCTAAAGGAGCAGGGGACCTCCTCTTATTATAATACTCTATAGGAAAGGAGGGTATTATAATTAATACCTAGATAAATACCTAGGGATATAAGCGCCTTAGTATTACTACGCTATTAGCGTTTATATAGGAGGTTATTAAGAATAGCTAGAGGGCTTATATTATATATATATTAGGGAATATTACTCCCTATAAGCTACTAATAGAGGCCCTAGGCGAAGAGGATACTTTAGAGAGCGAAATAGAATTACTACTAGAGCTACTTAGTAAATAAGTAATATTTAATAAGTAGTTAGTAAGGGAATAACTAGCCCTAGAGGGTATAGAATATATTATTAACTTATTTAAAGGGAAGAAACCTCTATATAAGCCTATCTACCTACTAAATAAGTCCTAGCTAGAGGAGCTCTACTAATATATTACTAATAACTAAGTAATAGGGCGGATTTAACTCTTAATAAGTAAGGTAAGCGCCCCTATTCTCTTTATACCTAAGAAGGATAGATCCTTATACTTTTATATAGATTATTAAGGCCTTAATAAGGTAATACTAAAGAACTAATATCTACTCCTCCTTATTAGTAAGCTATTAGATAGGCTTTAGGGAGTGAAATAGATCTTAAAGATTAACCTTTAAGATATATATTACTATATCTATATTAAGCTAGAAAACTACTAAAAGACAGCTTTTAGGACTTATTATAGGTACTTTAAATATACTATTATACTATTTAGACTTATAAACGCCCTAGTAACGTTCTAAGTATATATTTACTAAGCGCTTACTAGGTTACTAGATACTTATTATATTACTTATATAAATAATATTATAATTTACTCTAAGATAAGAGAGTAGTATATAAAGGACCTTTGCTAAGTACTCTATAAGCTTCGCTAGTAGGCGCTATATACTAAGCTTAGTAAGTATAGGTTCTACTAATAATAAGTAGAGTTCTTAGGGTATATTATTATACCTAAAGGTATATTAATAGACTAAACCCATATCTAAGCTATTACTAAATAAAAGCTACTTAAGATATATAGGGAGATCTAAGTCTTCCTAGGATTCTATAATTTCTACTATAAGTTTATTATAGGCTATTTAGGTATTATAGCCCCTATAATATCCCTACTAAAGGGTAGCGAGAATAATAAGAAGAGAAGCGAATTTTACTAGCTAGAAGAGGCTTAATAAGCCTTTAAATAGCTCTAAGCTACTTTCTACTTAGTAATTATTCTCTAATATTAGGACCTAACCTATAAAATAAGAGTTAAAACGGATACTTCTATAAAGGCTATATCTAGTATCTTATTATAGTATATTAATAGCTAGTAGTAACTAGTTACTTATTATTTATAAAAGCTTAGCGATATTAAGTAGTATTAGGGAGTAGGCTAATAGGAACTTCTCGCTATAGTTAATAGCCTAGATTACTAGGCTTACTACTTTTAGGGTATATTAAAGAAGTTTATAATCCTAATAGATTACTAAGCGCTAAAGGGAATTATTACTATATTAGCGCGGGACCTTTAGGAAAAGCTCGCTAGATAAATATATAAATTCTTAGTATTTAACTTTAACCTAGAGGTTAGGGGTTATAAAACTAGTAAATAGGCTATCTAAGAGGCTAGATTATATAGAGGGAGAGGTAAAATATAATAATATACTCCTAACCCTAGTAAAGAAGCTAAGGTTTATTAATAACCTACTAGTAGACCTCTAGATAAGTATTATTACTTTATAAGGTAATATAGAGACCTTAAAAGGATTTATTAATATTATAAGGGCTAGTATAAAATAACGCCCCTTCTAGATAGATAGCTCTAGAGGTAGAGATACCTTAGTCTCTAGTTAGTATAGCGCTCTATAGCATACTAATATTATTATAACTATAGTAACTATAATAACCTAACGCTAAAGAGTAAGAGAAGATATAGAGAATACTTAGCGAGAGGTTATTAACCTAGAGGACTCGCTCGGAGCTAGGGTTACTTTAGTATAGTAGTATATCCTATGCTAAGTTATAAGGGAGCTTATAATATATAAAATAGTATATAGTTAGTAACTCTCTAAAGTAATAGAAAGTCTTATCCGCAGACTATAGGCTAATAACTTATACTACTAGACCTAATTAGAGAGGGTATATAGACTAGCTAGCGATTATAGGGGCTATATAATTAATAGCTATAGAACCCTATTCTATAAGGGAAGGTTAGAAATACTATAAGAGAGGTCCCTAAGACTTAAAATCCTTTGCTAATACTATAATAACTATAGGGCGGGTTATATAGGGGTAAATAAGACTACTAGGTTAATCTTAAGGAAGTTCT
The DNA here is from genome assembly GCA_036785755.1 of Colletotrichum ledebouriae. Taxonomy (NCBI): domain Eukaryota; kingdom Fungi; phylum Ascomycota; class Sordariomycetes; order Glomerellales; family Glomerellaceae; genus Colletotrichum; species Colletotrichum ledebouriae. Next base: position 111,444 of record JAVHLU010000057.1, read on the forward strand.
ATTAGCTAAACTTAGCTATAGATATATATAATTATATTATAGGGTGCTATATATACTAAGGGATCCGCGTTCCGAGGTATAAGCCCTATAGAAAGTTATACCTACTACCCCTACTAGCGCACCCGTTTTAGGAAATTAGTATAGACTTTATTACTAGATTACTACTAAGCTATTAGTATAAATGCGGGGAGTATAACGCAGTTCTTATTATTATATACTAGATAACTAAGTTTACTATATTTATTCTAATAATAAAGCGGCTAATAGCTACTAAGTTAGTATAGATCATTTATAAATAGGTCGAGTACTATTTAAGTACCCTAGAGGGTATTATTAGTAACTAAGATAAGCTCCTTAATAGCTAATTTTAGGAGGAATTTATAAGAGAGAGGGCTATTAAGCGCTATCTCTCTATTATATATTACCCCTAGACTAATAGGTAGTCTAAAAGGATATACTAGATATTAGAAAAGTACTTATAAGTATACTCTAGCGACCTACTATAAGAATAGGCTATCTAGTTACTTAAACCTAAGTTTATATATAATAATAGTTACTATAATACTACTAGCTACTTACTAATAGAGGCCTTATATAGCTACTACCTGCGTTGCGTAGAATATATAACCCTTATAAATAGGGTTATAGTATAGGGTATAAGGGAGTGAATTAAATATATTTTAAGGCTTTATAAGAGGGCTTAGGAATAGTAATAGAAAGCTACTAAGGCGTAAGCTAAGTATTATAATATAAGGCATAAGGAATAGCCTTACTATTAGGGATAAGTCGTTAGGCTATTAATAAAGAACTTCTAGTTTAAGAATAAAAAGCTAGCGCCTAGGTTTATATAAGTAGCTATTATAGAACTAGTTAGTATATAAGTATATAGAGTTTATTTATTATTATAATACTAAAGAATATATAATATATTCTTAGTTACCTTACTAGAGCTATAGGATAATTACTAAGTAAGTAATAAGAGCTTACTTATATACCTAAAGCTTAAGGATAAGCTAGAGGAATAGGAGGTAAAAGAGATCGTTATATAGTAAGGCATTAATAATAATATATAATACTTAGTTAAATAAGTAGGATAGCCTATAAAATATAATACATAGGAGCCTATAGAGAACTTAGCAAATATATAAGAGGCTATCTATAAGTTTAATAGAAAATATAAGAGGGTTTATAAGAAGTAAGATAACTAGTTACTAAAACTACTATAATAGGTTAGCGATTATAAACTATAAGACCATGAAATAGAAGCTAAATTAGAAGTAAAATATTAATTAAATTAAGTAGCGAATTATTACTAATATTATAGTAAAAAGGGGTATTATCCTATAAAAGGGGAAAAAGGAGCTAACTATCTAATTAGTTATTAATTTCTTAGGATAGCTATAGGGGTAACTACTATAACTACTATAACCGCGAGTAGTACTATTATAACTACTATAGCAACTAGTTACTAAACTAGCGCTATTAGTATCCCTACTATCGCTACCTATAGGCTAACTACTAGCTAACTTACTACTAGGGCTACTACTTAACTCGCTACTAGAACTATTACTATTAGAGATAGTAATAATAACTTTAGCTCTCTTAGTCTTCTTTACTTACTCTTTACTATTACTTTAGCTATACTTAGTAGGGGTATAGAGGTAGGAAGTATAGGAGATAAGGCGAGTACTAGTAATAATAATAAAGTAGGAGGGGATATTATTAGTAGTATACTTAGTGAGATTTTCTTAAAGCTCCTTATAAAACCTAGGGAAAAAGGCGATATTATACTTATAAGTATATATAGGGACTAGCTTTATTAAGGGGTTATTAAGTAGGTAGTTAATCTTATTATTAAGGTAGTTAATAGGACTATTATTATAAATATATAGTAGCTAGGCGGCGTTTAGGCGCTAAAGAATATTAACGCGATTATAAAGGGTACTAACTTAAATACCAATAGTTAGTAGGATATAATTAGCAAGGGAATAGCGAGTAATAGCCTATATAAATTAGGATATTAAGCGCGAGGTGCTTATAGATTAAGGTAAGCTCCTAGAGCTAAAGCTACTCTATATTATAGCTATTACTACTAGTAGTAGGATTATAAATAAGCTTAGTAATATACTTCTATACTACTAAATAGTTACTAAGTATAGCTAGAATATAATAATAATAAAGAGGGGTTAGGATACTATCGCGCTACTAGATCTAGATCTAGTAGAATATATTCTAAGTTATCTAAGCTATACCCTAAAGCTCCTAAGGGACCTATAAAATATTAATATATAGCAACCTATTAGTAAATTAGTAGAGACTTATAGTAATATATTTCTTCTTATTAAAGTTATAATAGATATACTTCTATATATATTTGCTATATATATAGTAAAAGTAGATAATATCTTAATATACTTTATACAGATAGCTAGAGTAAGGATAGCTACTATTAGTATTACTAGTAAGATTACTAGAAAGAATCTTAGGATTATAGAAATATTTTATAAGAACTACGCCTATATATATAATATAAGATATTATAGAGAGCTATTAGTAAGAGACTAGAAAGGGAGATAAGCAAGATTAGAAGAGAAATAAGAAAAGGGAGAAAACTTAATAATTATAATAAAAGCTTATAAAATAAATATTAAAATAAGAGAGGTAGCTAGATTAAAAAGATTATTAAGCTCGGAATTACGCCGCAGCCCCTTCGCAAAAAGACTATAACAAATTCACCCAGTTCGCAGGTATAATTCGGGAAATACTATATAGGTATTTAACCTATACCCTCTACTAGTTAAGGAAAATAATATAGGAACCCTATACGTTCCTACTACTCGCAAGCAAACCCTCGCATAAAATTGGATGCGCGCTACACCGGGGCTAATTATATCGGAGCCGAATAGGCTACTAAGGCTCTCGTGGCCTAGAAAAGCCACTATATAAGATAACTCCTTAACCTAAAAGGTCGACCTTTTATTAAGGTACTAAAGGTAAACGCTACTATACGAGAGGTAACTCCTTAACTAGAGAGGTCTTTCCTAAGAGGTTCTTATAGCTAGAAGTATAAGAAGCTCTATAAGCAGGGCCTTATACCTCTCCCTTATCCTTATCCTTATCCCTTAATTATA